>QANZ01026932.1:250902-300429 GCA_003254925.1 Chamaecrista fasciculata | reverse complement strand
CTGAAGAAACAATTAGACGTTAGAAAAGTGAGTGATAGTGGACCCGACAAACAGCCCATTCCACCTCAAAATTCTGCTTTCTTTTTGCTAAATACCTCAAATTTTCATAATCAAATGAAAACTAACAAAAAATAAATGTTCGGTCCCGAACTAACGTTATGCAATTAAGTATAATGATTTTTTTAATAAGAATAACTGTATTTATAATATATTAAATTCAAACGTTACCAAATTGATTTCTATTTAAATCAATTTTATTTTAATTTATTTTTCTTTTTGTCTCATCCTTAATGAACTATCTTTTCAATATTTTTTTACAAGGAGTTAGGTATTTAATTTTTAAAATTGTAATTATTCAATTATTATAATATTTATATTTATATTTTAAATAAATATTAAATATTTTTTTAATCATATCAAAATATAATTGAATAATTAAGAATTAAAACCCTTATAAACTCCAATCTCTCTCCATTCTGTTTTCCATCTTCAATTCTCAAAAGTTAGGATACATTTATACCCTTCATTAATAAATCCTTAAATCATATTAAGATTGAATAAAATATGAATATACATATTCGTTGCCTCTTAGCCGTTACCAATGCTATCATGAGCCGCACCATCCATCCAACTCGTCAATATCTCAGTTTGTTTCTCTTCATTTTCTCGCTGCTGCACACATGACCATAAAGGTAATTTCAATAAACTTTACGCAAATTCAATTGGTAGGCTAGTTTAATTTTTTTAAAAAAAAGGATCAAGTGAAATTATATTTGAAAAAATTAAACAACACTTATAATCGGTTAAATAATTTTAATCTAATGATATTGAAAAAGAATAATATGCAAACATTGTTGAACTGCAAAAATAAATAAAAGCACAACGAATTCTATTTGTAGATTAAAAATCATCACCATTTTGGTGTTGCCCAACAAATTGTTTACTAATAAATTTTCTGTATATCAGACAAGAAGTGTTCATCCTAAATGTAGATATCATAGACTCCTCTTTCAATTTCTCAAAACATCGAATGTTTTTCGACATAGATGCTTAGATTTAAATTAATCTAGTACTGGAATAAAATCTTTTAAAAAAAAGATTAAATTTAGACAAAACTATCGAAGGACATAAGATCTAACTTATTCAATTAAAAAATTAAAACAAAAGATGAAAATTATTGAGAAATCGTAATATTACAATCCCTCGCTAAAAAAATTGAAAATGATGAAGACGAAATTGGGTAAAAATTTGCAAAGATTAAGTGAGGGATAGAGCTCCTAGTTAATGTTAACTATGACATTTATTTTTGTCTCATGAAGTTTATTTCGACTCGTGTGAATTTTATCGGTATTACGTATTTAATTATGATAAAACAATTTAATAAAAGATTAATATAAATAGTTATATTTATAAATAAATTATTTAAACTATACTAATTATTAAATCAGTTGTCACTTAGATTAATTTTTAATTATAAATTTCCGAACACAATAAAATAACCAAAATTCCGCGAGAAGAATATAGTTATCGCGATAAGCCTTTGGCGCATTGTTATATTATGATGAACTGGCATTTCGCGCGACGTCTTTGTCAATTGTGTTGTGTTGCCCTATCCTATGCAGCAAAATTATTAATCATTTCCTGTAATATTAATTAGGGTTACAACTTACAACTTATGAACAGAATTAAGGATTTGTGTCCATAAGAAACAAACTTATTCATAAAGAAACGTGAAAACAAAATCAGAACACAAAATAATTATTTCTTACCAGACAGCGACTCTCTCTCTCTCCTTCTCCTCTCTCTCTCTCTCAACTTCTCTGTTCTCATTTCCCTTCTTTCCACGCCATTTTCTTCCCTAAATTTCATTTTTTAAAGAAATTAGGTACATTCTCTATTGATTCCCTCTGGGAAGAGCTATGCATTCTGTTGAATTTTCCCTGCAATCGACGAGTTAGGGTTTCTATTGGATTCGGTTTTTGCCGGGATTTTGAGGATAGACTTAATCTCCGGCAACAATGGCTTCCAACTTGCAGATGAGTCCTCAGTTGGAGCAGATCCACGGTGAAATTCGGGATAACTTTCGAGCTCTCGCGTACGTATACCTATTAATGATTCGTATTTCTCAGATTCGATTACCTCGACTGTTTCAATATTTCCGTCACATTGTTGGTTTCTTTTGATTCGAGGGTTCCCCGCTTGATTTTATTTTTAACGCAAGATGGAATCCCCTGCCATGATTGCTAATCTGGAAAGAAAATATTTGTAGCATGTAGGGGCCATTGATCATTTTATTATCTCGTTAATGAAAGTCGCGATGCTGTGATTTCTGATACTGGGGGACTTAACTGTTAAATTACCTGGAAAATGCTTCATTTCTGGTCAATATGCGTGGTGGGTGCTACACTGATGAGTAGAAAAGTGCCTCCTTGTTATTCCTAGAGTAACTTCTGGGCTCCGGCTTAGTGTGGCACTGTGATTTAAAATTTTAGGTGCTTTATGTTTCTAAAGCCACACAGTTATATTGATACTCATTAATTATAAACGGAGGTAGCTCATTATGCTCTGTGGAAACCAATGTTGATACTTGCTGAATTGAATGTGGTTGTGAACTTGTGGCAAGTAGCAAGAACTATAGTAGTTGTACTAGATGATGGCATCCTCTAGATGCCACTAGACAGATAGTGGAGGCGGGAGATATTGTTGAAGGAAATCAATTTTGAAGTGTAAATAACTTCAGACCAACATTTGGTTACTTGGTTGTGTAATGATATAATTAAAAACTTTACTATGATTCTCTCGGTAAAATAACTTCTGACCATCAGTTTTTAACTGTCTCAGTAAAATTTGAAAGTGTACCAATGGCATTGCTTGCTATGATTCTGCATAATGATCATGCTGAAGTAAAATGTAACAATTTTTGTGGAGTAGTCACAGGTTCTATAGTTTATTCGCTTTGTGATTTTTAACAACTATTTTGCTGATACATGCTTGAATGTAAAGATCTTTATTATGTTAATTCATTGATAAACTTTTAATGTTTTCACCCTTTTGCATGCAGTAATGGCTTCCAGAAGCTGGATAAGATTAAAGATTCCAACAGACAAAGTAAGCAACTGGAAGAACTCACAGGGAAGATGAGGGATTGCAAAAGGCAAGTTAGGCATCCACTTTGGTTTTGATTTTATATCTTTCTGTTACAACTTTAAGTCTATTTGCATAAGAAGGAATATATATATATATATATATGTATATATATTCTTTGCAATGTATCAACTGTCTTCTATGTTTTCCTCATTACTTATTACCTGATTGGTATAAGTCATTTGCCATCTACCATGTGCCCTAAAGATATAGAATATGAAATGAAGCATTATCGCGATTAATTATTTCAGGCTGATAAAAGATTTTGATCGGGAACTTAAAGATGAAGAGGGCAGAAATCCCCCAGAAGTGAACAAGCAACTCAATGATGAAAAACAATCCATGGTCAGTGCCCAGGACCCCTAAATTTTTTTTTGCTTATGTCAGGGATGAGGGATCTATCATTGCAAGGTTTGGAAGGGATGCATGATCTACCATAAATTGTGAATGACAATACAACTTATAATTTTCTTCAACTTTTGACAATTTATTAAATAATTTGCATGGTCAATTTAGTATCAGAAGCCATTTTGACCTATGACCATGTTTTGGGGTTGAGAACTTAAACATTTTTTTTTTGTTCGGATTTTAGTGGCTGATAATTTCAAAATGCCAGAGAAAAGCATTTAGAAATTTAAGCTGGAAAATGAATGGGCAATGATATGTGCTTCAAAAGTTAAATTGAGAATCTTCTTTCTCATGTCATCATCCTCTCATTTAGTATGGTTTTAGAACTTTAATACGCAACCTCAATTATAATTTGGTAATTTTGTCTCAGTTACTGGTATTAGGTTTGCTTACATAAATTTTTCTGCAGATCAAGGAGCTGAACTCTTATGTGGCATTGAGAAAAACGTAAGTTCATTTAAATATTTATACTTATGAAGTCTGAATGAAATTACTTCTTTATTATGCAGTTGATTATCATGATGGCATTGAAAAATAGATAATTAATAAAAATTTTCCCTATGAGCTTGTTCAACTTGCAAATTTATAACAAGTACTGTCAGCATTAGTAGAACCAAATATGAACATTCAGTTAAAGAAAATCTAATGAAAGGAGGATTTATACTATTATTTGGATGATTGGCAATGGCAGATACATGAATACCATTGGTAATAAGAAGCTTGAACTTTTTGACATGGGAGCAGGAGCTAGCGAACCCACAGCTGAAGAAAATGTTCAAATGGCGTCAGGTAAGATGTATAACGTTATATTACAACTAACATGTGATCTATTGTAACATGCTAAGGTGATTATAATTTTTTAATGATTATCATATCCCAAAAACCTTATTTTATTTTTCCTGTTCCGAATTTCTTTCAATTCGTTCTTTTGTATTGGACAGGTAAAATATCTGCATTCCTTGCCTTTAATTTGAAGTCATGTTTTATTGCAGTATTCCCTCATAAGTTTTGGGGAGTTCTTTTCGTAAATTTGTTTATTTGGTTTGAACTCGATGATGTGCCATGCTATTCATATCTGTGATAATCTTGTGGTGGCTCCAAATTTTGACTTTGACTATCGACATGCATTTCGTGAAGGCTTCATATTGGTAAATAGTTATAGAGGTTATACACATGGTCCTAAATGTTTATTTAATGCTTTTGCAATGTTTAAAAGCCAGCTAGAAACACTTCAACATAGTGAAACCTGCTTTGACATTGCCCAAATTGCTTCAGCAAATAAATATGATAATGAAGGATGATGTTGGTGTGGTTATATTGTACATATAGGGTATGGATACGCCTGCATAAAAGCACGTATTGGTTCTGTCTAGGATTTTGTTTTTGTAGGTGTTTCTAGCTGGGGTGGGGGGTTTCTGTGTACCTTTTAGACTTTTATTTATGAGAAAATAACAGATTAATCTCACAATAATGCATAATTGGCATATTGCACAGCAATGTCAAATCAAGAACTCATCAATGCTGGGACAAAGACAATGGATGAAACTGATCAGGCCATTGAAAGATCTAAGCAGGTGTCATTTGATTCTTTAATTGCTCCATTGTTTCTGTACTTTTGTTCTTGATTCATTGGATCTTATTGTAGGTTGTGCATCAAACAATTGAAGTGGGCACCCAAACTGCTACTACGTTAAAGGGCCAAGTAAGTTTTGATTTGCATATAATACTTCAAAAGAGAAGAATGTATGTAATCAGTCAGTTATTTTTGTTTTTTATTACAAGTTTGACCTCTTTTTTCTGTTTTGAAATTTTGCAGACAGAACAAATGGGCAGGATTGTTAATGACCTGGATTCAATTCAGTTCTCTATTAAGAAGGCCTCCCAGCTTGTGAAGGAGATTGGCAGACAGGTTGGTTCATTTTTATGACCTCTATGGCTTTCCGTTTTTCATTTTACTAAAAACCTGTGCCATGGAGCTGAAGTTTTGCCTCTTATTATCAGGTGGCTACTGATAAGTGCATCATGCTTTTCCTGTTCCTTATTGTCTGTGGTGTAGTTGCCATTATTGTTGTGAAGGTATGTCCATTCAATCCCAAGAATTTCTATCATATATCGTTTCCCCTCAATTTTTTAATCATTTGGTGAATTTAGGTTAAGTTCCTAAAAAAAATAATTTCAAATCATTTTAACTGGATTTTTTTTAGAAAAAAATTCGTACTAATATAGGTAATATTTCTAGAATAAATAATACTAACTTCCCTTGAAGTTTAGTTCAGTTAAATTACACTCAATAACCATCCTGTTTTTGAAACTACACTTCCTGCCTCCCTTGATAGTTGATTTGATATAGAGACCTCCCTTATAATTTATTTCTTATCAATGAAATTAACTTTCTACACAATATATGCTCCTACCAATATATGTAATTATTTAACCACATTTATTGTTATATTAAGAATCGTATGTCATTAGTTTTTATCAATTTACCTGCCATCACTATTATATCAAAAATAAACTCAATCTTATCCTGTGTAGAAAATTATCATTATTGATTAAGAAAATAAATTAGAAAGGTAATAATTTTAAAAGCAAGAGGGTATCAAGTACAATTTAGCCTAACCCCCCTAACCTCAAGGGAGTCAACGCAATTTACTCTTTATTTTTAAACAAAAAAACAATAATTACACCCTGACGCTGCTTCAGTATTCTTCTGTTTCAACTTCAACTGGTGGTGTTATTTTGTAGATTGTGCATCCCAACAATAAAAATATCAGGGACATCCCTGGGTTGGCGCCTCCTGCCTCCAGGAGGCTTTTGTATGCAAGGACTGGGGAACATTTATATTAATTCTCATCTTATAAGAAAGGAGTTTTCTCCATCCTACCAGCCTGATTCTTGTTCTCATGGATGGGAATTCGGAGGATTGCTGCATTTCTTGGGGTCACCAGTCGGGTTCCTTCATTTAATTCAAAATTTTAAAGACAATTCTTGCCAGGGTTGTGCATATTCTGTTTGTGATTTACGTGAATCATACGAGAGGCTTTTGCTTTATTTCGAGTGCTCTGTTATTTTATGTAACATTCCAAAATTGTAGCGGCTAGAAGGAACATACTGAAAGAGTCACGTTGTACATGTCCCATTCATTGATGTATGGTTATTCTCTGTTTCTTTATAGTATATTTACCTGTAATCTACTGGATCGGTTTTGCAGATAATGTACTTTTATTGTAAATTGTGATGTCACTCCTATGTTTTATCTCCCTAAAAGTGAATCCCTAGATGTGGATTACTATTTTCTTTTTCTTTAAAGTATATTTTTCATACATGAACGGAGAGATTGAGGCATTAACTTGTCTGATTGTGTTTTTGAAAGTTCAAGTTTGCTTGGTTTTGTGTTAGAAGTCGTCGGAAGTTTAAATTGTTATCATGACATGATCAGTCAAGTGAGATTACTGAGGAGTAAGAACACTTTGGAAGATGAATAAATTCAACATCTATATTGATGTAATTTACAAATCACAACTATTGGTGAATACATAAAAATGAAATGTTTCAATTGCTTGAATGAAATCAATAAATAAATAATAATAATATGTGGTCATCCAGATATTTAGAGACCAGTTTAGTCCCCAACTCTGACCATAAACCACTACTTAGAAACTTACCTAAAATAGAAGAATTCTACACAAGCGGGTTATCACAAAAACCAGAAATGTGCTTTCACAATAGAACCCCTACTCTGAAAAGAATGAGAGGAGTTAGATGCATTTGACTGAGTTTCATCTTTCTCCTACTTCATTTCATCTAAATTGTGAAATGAATCTTGTACCTGAGATTTTTACTTTCCACTTGCATGGTTAATTAGCTGCATTCTTCCGATGTGAGATACCCTTGATGAAATGAGAGGTGTTTCTTCATCAATGTTCATATCAGAAGCGGAAGCATTGCCTCCACTGCTTCCTGTTCCACCATTGCCACTAATGTTATCTGGTACATGAAGATCAGATGACTTTTTCTCCAATTTCCAAACCTGTATGAGTTGAATATAAGAACTTTCATTGGTCGTCAGTGGGCTATAATTTTGATATGACCATGTTGAAAATAAGTAACATGGATACAACCTTGCTGAAAGTATGTCCTAGACAATTTCATATTCAATTCATTATGATCATCCTCGTGGTTTATTTTTGTTTAAAATGCATAAACTCTCCCTAAACTTTAGTTATTGTGAAAAAAAATCCCTAAACTTCTTTGAATAGTGATAAAAGACCCCCTCAAATTTTGATTTTGTGCAAATATCCCCTTTTATTAAAATTTTCACCGATAAAATCAAGAAATTTTGTATTTTTTTGCTACTATTAATTACAACAATAGATAATTTAAATTTTGGAACAACATAAAATAAAAAAAATAAAAAAATTATATATATTAAAAAAAAGTTTGATCTTTTTAATGAAAATCTTAATAAAATAACTCTTTTCCACGAAATCTTTCGAAGTTTAAGGGATTTTTTACTCAGACTAAAGTTGACGAGGGTTTCGAGTTACACCCTAGAGAGAGGACCCAAGTTCGATCCCTAGAGTCGACATTATTGGGAGAGGTCTGCCCGTTTTGTCTCTGAGGTCCAAATGGATTAGTCTTCGCCTAGACCGTACACGGATAGGCAGAGGATACTCATGGCTTAACCGGGAAAAAAATTGACAAGGGTTTTAAGCATTTACAAATGCAGGTGTCAAGAAGATATAAGAAAGAGACCTTTGACATTCGGTCTGGAATACTGTCCATCGGCAATTGAGATGCACGAACATCCTTAACCTTAATGTAATTGTACATCACGACTCCACACAGTGCTGCAGGTAAAATGTTTAATGATGAGAAGAAGGGAGGGACCAGAGAGATTAAAAATCAGCATCATGCTTTAAACAAAAACTTACCAATAGCATAACCAATTATATTCAGCCCAGTTATTGTAGACTCTGGGAATAAAACAGTTGACAAGGCTATTAATATCCAGTCTTTTAGCACACCAGCAACCCGAATGGTCACTGCACCGGTTCTACCGATTACTAAGAAGATTGAGAAGTTCAAGGCCAGAGCACATAGAGCATTAGAAAAGAATATCCAAAAATTGAACTGAATTTGCAAAATTTCCATCTTTGGCTTCTCCAGTAGATACCATGGTACAAAGAGAAATAAAAAACTGCATATACCAAAATGCAAAGAAGTTAGAAGTTCATATGGCATGTGGAAGATGGTGACATGAATCGATGATGCTCCCAATGTCTTAGAATGAATGATGGAATATCATATTAAATGCCATTACCTATTTTATTGACAAAAAAAGTGGCATTTAGATATGATATGATATAAATAAAATAAATTGCAATAATGCATAACTAGAAGAAACCAAGAGTACAAGAATACTAATTACCCACATTGTGTGCATGAGCATGTGTAGTGCAGTCACATTGCCCAAAAATGAAGATCAGAAATATTAGAAATACAAGGACTATTTAGTCCCTGAATATTAGAAATATACTTTTTGTTCCTTGATATTTGGACAAATGTCAACTATTTAGTTCTTGAATTGTTATTTCTGAGAGCTAGATAGTTTATGTTTGTAAGTAAAATAAAGATAAAAAAAGTATATTTCCAACATCTAGGGATTAAATTGTAGTTTTGAAACAAATTTAATAACTAAAAAGTAAGTTTACTACTCAATACATCATGTATTGAAATTTGAATGTAGATAGAGATGAGAATATACACATGAAGGAAAGTTATTCCAAAGGAAACAATTGGATAGTTGTTGATTTTTTAGAGAAAACTAGCCAATAACATCAACAGAACTTGCCTGCATGGAGCTATGTAATATAAGCTTGTAATTGGATTAAAAGTCAAGCCCTTTTTCTGTAGAAGAACTTGAGTTAGGACAAGCCTTAAAGCTTCAGCAAATATTCCCGTGACCTGGTAAACTGTACCGACTATATTAAAATGAATTTCCCCATAGGAGGAAACGACAACTCCGACACTGACAAGCAACATGTTCAAGAACACATCACACCTTGCTTTGTCAGTGCCGCACAAAATCGCCATGAGGAATGTTGCCACCGGCACTGAAACATGAAGTTTTTTAGAAATAAGTAAACATTGCTGAAGCAGTAAAAACACACGAGAAGTTCATTCATTCGTACTTAGAGCTTTGAGCATCTGGATAAAGGCAACAGAGATGTGCAAGTAAGCAGTGTTACCAAACCTGTAACAACCAGAAACATATTGCTTATTTAATTATTCTATTCCATTACATAAATGAGTTATCATAGTTTCTCAGAAGCATCTTACTTTGAAGTTTAAACAGCTTTAAATTATAGAAAATATATAGGCTTCAAATCACAGTAGTGATAGAGACCAATAGCATACACTGAACTGTAGTACATGTGTAATAAAATTGTCATAGATTATGGCTGATAATTATAATATCT
The DNA here is from genome assembly GCA_003254925.1 of Chamaecrista fasciculata. Lineage (NCBI taxonomy): Eukaryota > Viridiplantae > Streptophyta > Magnoliopsida > Fabales > Fabaceae > Chamaecrista > Chamaecrista fasciculata. The sequence goes on along the minus strand of QANZ01026932.1, from coordinate 290,395 downwards.
GAGCAATTAGAATATATATATCATGCTAATCCCAGTAAAATATAAATACAAATATATATATATATATATTTATATTTATATATATATATATATATATTTGTATTTATATATATATATATATATATATATTTCAGTTCTTACCAAAGACTCGAGGCAAAGAAGGCACTTATTGGTACCACACTAGTTGCATATCTGCCACAAAAAGAATGTATTAGAAAAAAGTTGAACAAAGGAGGATGAGAAGGAAAGCTTATATGGCCTCAAATCAGTGGCAATAGAAAGCAAACTCACATTTCAAATGTCATTTTGACAGGTGTTACAACCTGCATTTACACAATAAAGTACATTGCTTGAGTGCATGACATGAAGTTTAACAAACACCTAAACTAATAGCACTTCACGCCAAACATTCACAAGTTCACATATTATTTGTGTTTGCTTGTGCAACAGTATACCATACCACCAAAGCCTTATCCCACTAGGTGGGGTCGGCTACATGGAACAACTGATGTTGATCCATACGAGAGACACGACACATGTTTTACGTTGGTTGTCGCTTGCCTAACACAACTGATGAAAAATATTTTAGGGGAGCAATTTATTGCATATGCCAACTACACAAAAGTTATACAGTATCGTTAAGTTTCTCTTCTATGCAGAGAGGCTAAAGACCTTATAACAACCAATATTAGATACATTCTAACAAGTTAACTATTTAATACTCCAAAAGACAAAAGAAAACACAAACGCACACACAAGATGAAACAAACACAACTTAATGCTTATATAGTAATAAATTCAACTTCTTAAAATAATTAACTCTATTGTGTTTATCATCAAATATTAAGAACGACTGCATATGACACAGTAGACAATAGAAGGCAATCTTGAGCCTAAAGCTTCAACTTCCTACAGTAACTCCCTTCAGCATACTATCAGATTCGATTATTTTCAACTCGTTTTAAACTTCTGCAAGCAATTGTTGAATGAGAGGTTCAATTTGCCAAAATGACAGGACAATGAAATAATGTTGCTAATTTGTTACAAGTTACAACATTTAAACCAACTAACCAAGCAATGCAACAACTGAAAGATATCAATGTATAATGATGATCCACCTTTATTATTATTATTATCTGAAACTAGGTGTATACGATCAGTGACAACTGATAACTAATAAAAGTCAGGAAGTATCAACTTTAAAAGATTGACATGTATATGTATGTCATGCATCTGCATTAGAATTACTTATGATTTCTGAATTAGAAATCATAAGTAGAAGGAAGAATATAGAAAACGAGTATAGTAAAGAAAGAATAACAGCATGACATACCTTAAAGACCCGGACAAGGAAAAATGCCACGACCGCGGAAAAACCCATATGAATCATGGTGAGCGTTATAGGAAACGGAAAATTGAAGTATTTTGGAGAGAGAACCCACTGCCAAAAAGGGGAAGAAAAGAAAAAGTCATGCTCATTACAAACTTTGGTAAAGAAACCAAATCCAAAAAACAATGAAAATGGTTGGTACCTTGTTATACAAAATGACCCCAGAAGAAAGCAAGATGTAGATTAACAAGTAGAGATAAGTGAGGAAAAGCGTTTTGTTGATCATTTTCCCTTGTTTTTTCGTTTCGCCCAATGGCTTCCAACCAAATTCAGAATCTCCCACGATACTCTATTACATTTTCCAAGATAAAATCAGATAATAGACAATCAATCCAACAGTAAAAGTTCGCAGTAGTTGTTAAAGCTTCAAGAGGAAGTAAGACTCGCTCCCTCAAGCAAAGTGAGAATATCTTGGCATTGCAAGCAGTGATTTAGACATTTCCCGAAACACTGGAAATTGCTGTAAATGCAAAAACGGAATTTAGAAATGAATTAGAGAAACATCCACATAAACTGAAGATGACAATCGAAATCGACTTTGAGAAGAAGGAAGAAAAGCCAATGAGGGAAGTGAAGAGATTGTACCAGGTCAATGCCGATCGACGACGCGAAAGCCAGCTGCTTTCTCCTCAAGATTTAGAAAGAGAGAGAGAAAGTGGGTCAAGTCGAGTTTATCTTTGTCTTAATCGAAAAGGGAAAAATAGGGTCAGCGCAATTTAAAGGAACGATTAGTGATAATTAATTGAGAAAAACAAACACCTTTTAGTGCTCAAATTTTTCATAAAATTAAAATTGTCTATAAAGTTTATTTATTGTCAGTTTTTTAAAATGAAAGAATAATAAATTTTACATGATTTTATGAATTAAAATTTATTTATTTATTTATAATTTTATATTACATGTAAGTCAAACGGAGTATGTTATTAAATAATTCATTAAATAAAATTAGTGTATGAGCATTGAATAAAATTAGTCCTAAATCCTAATGTTCATTTTGGTCTTTTATTTTCAAAATGTTTAAATTGGTCCTAAATATTGACAAAATGTTTTATTTTGGTCCCAAACTATTGAATATGACTTGTTTCAAGTTCAAATGTGACGAGTTTACAGCTACGTATTGTTTTCAAATAATAGTTTTTCTGTCTAGTTTGGGCCATCAGCAAACGAGGTCAAATCGGTCCTAAAAGTATATTGCTCGTTTCATGTTCAAACAAGTCAAACTGATCATATCTCTCTCGTTTCAAATTCGAATGCGACAAATTCAGAGCTACAAATTCTTCTTAACAAGTCATTTGAACTTAAAATGAGACGAGAGAAATATGATCAAATTCAATAGTTTGGGACCAAAATAAAATATTTTACCAACATTTAAGACTAAAATGAACATTTTGAAACATAATGGACCAAAATAAACGTTAAGACATACATTTAGGACCAAAATGACATTTTGACCTATTTAAATTGTGATCATAGTTGTCTGAAAATCCAAAAATATACATAATACAGAAGTCTAACTCATAAGCACCGGTGAGTTGTGAGATTTGAGGATTGAAAAATCATTCAAATGGAGAGGTTGGAATTCATGAACCAACCTTCTCTGCATATAGTCTGGAAGGTGAGCAACTCGAGAATTAACTATTTACATATAGATATAAATTTTATTATTATGAGCATTTCTTGAAGGTTAATGTTCAACTTGCGGAGTGTGAAAATAGATACAATAGTGAGAGTCATAGATAGATATGTAAATATTATTTTTAATTTTTTTATATACGTGATTATTTAATAAATAGCAACATTTTTTATTGTTCTTTATTAAAAATATGTAAATTTAGTTATTTTAAAATAAGTTTACTTTTTCATATTTTATTTTGTAAAGAAACTATATTTTTGCTTCCAAGAAATATGATGACTTTCAATTAGTTTTTTTTTAAAGATATTGTCTTCTATTTAATTCTTCAAACATCAAATTATTTTTAATGTTAAGTTCAAATATTAAAATCTTATTCTTTTTTCTTTTTTGTGTTTTAAACAAATTTCATTAGGAAAGAAACAATAGCTAAAATAACTTAATTTTAAAAGCGGGTCAGTTAAATTATGTTATCCCATTACTCATATTCAAGAGAGAGAAAATTTACACCAAATCCAAAACAGCACACATGGACTTAGAAAAATTAATCTCCCAATAACAATACAAATTGTTTAAAAGATAACAACTCTTCAAAATACAACAAAAATACACATATAAAATTATAAACTAATTAAGAAAATAACAAAATGTCAATTGTCTTTTTTTTTTTTGGTCAGAACAAAATGTCAATTGTCAAGAAATTAAATGAAGAAATAGAAGTACATATGGGCCTTGAGTACCACTGGCTCTATATAGGGCCTCGTTTTTCTTTTCTGGCCCAGAATCTTCCTTTGTTGAGATTGGGCCTTTATGTTTAGGCCTCTTTCTGCATTTCTGTTCCTTAGACCAAAAAAGAAGAAGCAAATGAAATCTCAATATATAACTCATAGGATGGAGATGTTATGAATGAGAGATTACATGTAAAGAAATGAAACTACTATGATAGTATACCACCCAACAACCCTATGGATTAGCCTCAAAAGACAATGCAATTTCAACAAACCAAAGTGTTGCTTGTCGCACACTAACCCTTTGTGGAAATGTCTCAATTAGGATTATATAGTTTGCCACATGCATCTTCAATTTTGATTGCCTACCTTCCACTCCTATTGGCTATTATTATTTGCTTCATTCACTCACTCTCACATTGATAAAATATACAAATATATACATACATGTTTGAGAATCTCCTCTTGATTATTATTTCCAAATATGCTCTTCAGTGTTAGTACACCTATTTATTTCTAGCAAAGCTTCCCCAAGTTCCCTTCACTTCCATATCCTCAAACATTCTTGTTCGTCCTTTCAAACAAATTAATCCCATTTTAATGCAAATCCATCCATTATAGCATGATACCACACAATATTTATAACCCCGTTATTCATTATTATTCTCTCTTGCTTTACTTTTTTGTTTTTTTTAAACATTGTCCTTAATCAAAACACTAATTAAAAATATTTGAATATAGTAAACAAAAATAAGAAAGGTATCATTTTTTTTTGTTGAAAGAGTTTAGGGAAAGGGTGATTAACTTGATTCAATGACTGATGATGAAGACAATTGTACTTGTAAGAATGATTTATAGAGTGGGCAGTGAATATTTATAGATTTAGAGTTGCAGGTAAAATACTTAGATATACATTTGTCATGCATAGTATTTTACTATTTTTATATCTAGATTTGTTAAATGTTAAGGATCCAATAAAAGATGAGACTCATTAAGACTCTAACATCATAGTATTAACCTTTGATTTAAACATTTAAAGACGATAAGACACTTCAATACAAATACAAGTTTTGAGGATAACTATACCTTAAAATTTAATTGTTGAGGTTGAAGTGACGACCTACACTATTGACATTAGTCTATTGATGGCCTTTTTCACTCTTTGGCGGTTCCATATCACTTCTAGTATTTGATAGGATGCATCACACTTTAATCTAGACTGAAGTTCACTCACTTCGCTTCAGTCGGCTCCTAATAAAAGTACTAATTGATATGAGGACAAGTTTTTAAAAGAACCACACTCCAAAAACTAGTTATTGAGATTGGAGAGTCCAATGTCTTATATGTATCTTATCTTGAGTCCACCACCCAATGTGACATTTATATCACACTTCCTTGTAATAAATTGCTAATTAACTAGGGGGTATAATTTTTCATTTTTAAAGTTTTTTTTTTGTCAATTTTAAGTTAAAATTTACTTTTTCTCATTTTTTAGTATTTTCAAAGTATAGATTAGATTTCTTTTTGGCATTTATATTGTTTTTTTTTTCTAATCTCATTTAAGGCACCTGCTTTTGAAGATTTATTGACTAGGTCTAATCTAATAAATATGTGACACTTTCTCTTAATTTATTTTGCTAATCCATGTGTTGGACTTTGTTAACTAACTATTGATAATTAGCATATTTTCTTTAAGGTTTGGGGTCCCAGATAGCAGTTGTGGAGCATCCCACACACAGACATATATATAGTATAAAGTATAAACAATGGATGTTATATATATAGTATGAAGGGAATCATATCTTAGGTCAACTTACATCTTAATTAAACAAAACTATATTTCTTTTATAAAATAATAACATATAACTTTGAAGGTAGTATATATTAGTTTGATGCATTTAATAAGAAGAATAAATTATTTTATATATTGGCCCAAAGCCCCCAAATTTTGAATTCCAATCACGAAAACAGAAAATAGGAACACACAACAAAGTAATGTATAATTATAATATGCATAATGAAGTGTATGTAGTTCTATATATGCATATATGCATTCTGGCCATGATCTGTTCAACTTCAACAACATTGTTGTATTGAAAGATTTTCACAACAATATTATATTTTTGTTTGTTAAATTATAAAATAATTATTGAGCAAGTTGGCTTCGTTTAATCCGACAAAACAGATTTGTCAGTTTGTACGCAAGAATTGTTTGTATTACATAAAATTAATTAATTAGGACTATTCAAAATTCAAGTGTATTATATATATATGTAGTTAACTCTCTAAAGTAATTAATATTGTAGTTATGGTTAGTCGTCATTCATCAAGCGAATATAAATATATAGTGATATATTATATCATATATATAACCGTACGTGTAACTTTTTTTCTTTATCTACAATTCTGTGTATGACAAAGTGCAAATTAAAGTTAACTTTATTCCTTTGAATGAATCTAAGTTGAGATCTGTAATCTAAGCATAGACGACAATGTCGTCAAGATGTTGACTATGGTTTTACTTTGTCGTAAAACGGTAAAAGTAATATCTGCAAGTGTCGGCAGAATACAAATATATATAGCCTTTTTCTTTGTCTTTTATTTTTTTTCTCTTTTTTGAAATCAATTATATTTGTGAGAATACATAACTTGACCCATGGAATATCTCCCTGTTTCTTCGATTTAATTTACATATACAATCCAACAATGTGTTAAAAAAGAAAAGTTATACTAACAAGTGTTTTATTGAATGTAAATGAATTGTATTTTAGGTTGAAGGATCTAAGTTTAAATTTTGGAATTGATGATATTGTTAGAAAGACTTTAACTGTTCACTCTTGACTTGAATAAGGTTAATCTTCACCTAAATTGTTATACCGATAAATGAAGGAAATTTATGATTAAACAAAAAAAATCTTGGTGTTTAATTTCTTTAATTAATCTGAAGTCCCTTTTTGAAAAAAATAATTATTGAAATTAATACGTTCAGTATGATATTGGCCCTCGTTATTTATTGATTTTATCCAATAATTAATATCATTCTCAAGTCTCAACTAACTTGAGTACTCTCAAACCATTTCGTGCATCCAAGTATATGAGTGTATATATATAAAAAATAATTAATAAATAAAAATATAAAGAAGTGTTATTCCATCAGCATTTGGCAAATGCAATTATGCAGAAGCATATGCTTATAAGTTGCCTTTTCTAATTAATTAACAGTCTTTATCCAGCTGAGCTGCCTTTGGAATTGGTCTGGTCAGCGCGAGACTCGTGCTTTATTCTCTTTTTTTAAAAAAGAATAATTAATTATTATTATTTAATTTATGATCAACAAAAAAGCGCTTTTAAAAAATAAATTTAGCCGAATGATCAAAACGCTAAAGAATATGCATTCACTGATTTACCTTAGGTAAAAAATTACATGCTCAAGTCAAAGTGCATGCGTTTAGAGATCATATAATAGCTAGCTAGTCAAAGAATCATTAACCTACATATATATATTAGAAGATAGGAAAAAAGTTAGTGCTTTAATTAATTTGTTTACAACGTGATATATTAGTTTAACACTTCAGGCCAAAAATAAAAGTTTAACACTTACAGCCTGTTGAAAAAAAGTTCATTAAACAACAAAAAGAAAAAAGAAAACATTAAAAAAAATGACCGGAATTACTTGTGTGTGTCTGTGTGGATCTATGGATATATAATTAAAGAATTGAAGTTCGTTTGTAATCATTATTATATCGGATTCTTCTTAGTTACACCACATTTAAATATGACTAATCTCTCACTTTATTCCACTTTGTAGGATTTATAAAGTTGTGTTATGACAGGCTATTTACCACTCATCATTCGTCCCCAGTAATAATAATCTTCTTGTATTGGGGTCCATTTATAATTTTGATCGACAAGTACAACTTATAAATTAGAATATAGTTACTAAGTAAATAATCGAACACATATAATACATTTTTTTTTTAAAATTTTTGGCAAAGATATAAGATTTCATAGAAAGATTGAAACGTTGACTTTTTGAATAGATGTGTAATTTTGTATACTCAAATTTATATCAACCCATTTACAAAAAAATAAAAATAAACATAAAAAATAAACTACTATCAACTCAACATCAAAAAAACAATATGAGAGGAAACTGGAAATACACATTTTTCTTGGCTCATTTATTAATTTTCAAAGGAGACCTTACTTTTTTTTTCTTTCTAAAACATAATTCATTCAAAAGTAAAACAAAATCAAACACAATACAAGCGAAAACAAAGTAAAAATAGCCAATTCCTCCCTAACATAAACAACAACACTAGACAGGATGTCAACTGACGAATGTGGGGGGTTTATAACCCATCCAAGAGGACTCATCATCGTTTTAGACAAATTGACAAGAAAGTCAACTGTCAAGTTAGCGGATCTAGGGATCCAACTAAAACTACAACCATCTAAAAAATAGGAAACATAAATAAAATTATCTAAAAGAGACAAACTCTTCCAAATAGAACAACAGACAACCTCAATGGTTGTTCTGAGAAAAGACATAAACAGACTCAAAGCAACAATAATAAGATAATAAAACAAAATGACGCCATGGAAGAGCACCAAAAAATCAGGACCAAACCAGGAAGCCGCTATGGAAGCCATAAGCCGCCGTGGAATGCATAGTTCAGATTTACCGCCACAGAACGCCGCTATGGGAGTCTTGATCCATAACGTCGTCACCACAAAACTCTATAACCAGAGAGAGGGCCGCCACCGCTGCTAGCGGCGGTCCAAAGTTTTACTCAAAAAAACTCTTACGACTGAGAAGATTTTCTTTCACAAATGAGAGGTTTTAGGGTCGGCTTAAAGGCAACCTTAGTTTACATGTTAATTGTTAGGAAATATGCAATATAATGTGATTGATGAATTGATAAATTCAAACAATATAAAAAGTAATAAATAAATGAATACACCCTTTTAGCCATTGTAAAAGCCACATAAACAGAACCATTAATGGGTGATACAAAATTAATTTTTTTTAAGCCATTGTAAAAGCCACATAAATGAAGAAGTCGTTCTGTGTGTGTATGCATATATATATATATNGAAGAAGTCGTTCTGTGTGTTTATGCATATATATATAACTGAGTATATTCTTTGCAATGTGGATAGTGGATATTCTCATCATTTTAAAAAGAGATAATAAGAGAAAGCATGATTTATATATATTTATTATTATTTTATAAAATTTATACTCTCTTTTTTTTGGTATTAATTTATACTTTCTCTTTAAAATACAGAGAATACACACAATCACTCTCATATAGTAGAGGATTTAAGATTTTAAGTAGGAGTGTGTAGAATGGAGTATAACTTGATCAACACTTTTGATCAAGTTTAGTTGAGTTAATTTTTTCAAATGAATTGGAACGAATTATAAATTTTTCTTTAAAAAAAATTAATTGGATTGAGCAATTCGACAATTTAGATTCTCTGTAGTACTATAATACTTTAGGGGTGTAGTGTCGAGAGATAAAAGAATAAGGTAGAGACAAAAAGTGCTAGTGAAACTTACTTTCTCTTTCTATTTATTTTTTTTCTCTTAATATTATACAATATAGCGCAGTATAAAAGATCCAAATTGGCTATTCGGATTTCTTATTAAGTCTGCGTCTAAGAGGTTTGAAACAAAGATATATCGGAAGATGGTGAGTGAGAGAGAGAGAGGACGTGGCAGTGACAAGGGGTTCATTTAAGTACAGCTTCCAAAAGCACTTAAGCCTGCAAAAATTAAATCAATGGACCAGAATGTATTACTTTTCTCTTAACAAGTAACTTCAACTTGGGGACCATACACAGCAAAAATTAATTACAATCGATCTCTACAATATCACTATGCCTTCACTTTCATACGTATGTTATGTATATATAGATATCTAACAAAATATAGGCCTTTCAATTCCACCCAATCATTGCTCTACTCTCTCCACACACAATACCATTACTAGGGTGTTAAGAGTTGAATTACATCTATTTCATCAAATCAAACTGAGTTGAATTAAACTAAATAATGAGTAATTAGTTTTGTTAAAAATATATTAAAATTAATTGGTTTGACTCTGTTGATAATTTAGACCTATAATGAATAGATCTGATTGTTAATATTTGTAATATTTTTACTTATTATTCAAATAGATCACCCAACCAAATTTGGTTAGTTTAGTAGTCGAGCTCACTAGGTCGTTTAAGTAAATGTTGGAGGTTTAAATTCCGCCTTGTGTATACAGCAACCAATTGTCCAACGGCAAACCCTTAAATGGAGCACAAATCTACAGAAGATTAGTCTTTGGCCTGTCGAGCTGAATAATACCTTAGACAACAAAAAAATAATATATTAATATGTATCTCTATAAGATCATTGAGAGATTAATATTTATAAATTTGACATTATGGATAACATGCATAAATACATGAGTCGGTGAGGGTTTTGGAAGTGGATCCTCTGATACTTTATAGGCCTTTGGTTGAAATTGTTGACGATGATATATATGGACGCCATTTTACATAAGACAGATTTTTTATAATGCACTAGTGCTCAAAGAGAAACTAGAAAAGTATCACTGTACCTATTGCGCACTATCCAAATTCTTTTATACATGAAAGGATTAATTAGAGAAGTATCACTATATATACATGGTCTCATCAATCAAATATATATATCCTCAAGTGCATGAATCAATTTATCAGTACACACATGTATAAACATATAATTGACATAAAATTATATTCTTGAGGAGGACCTCATCATCATCATCATTCATTAATGTCCATATGTGAGATTCCATGATACATGTCTGATGGCTCATGTTCCCCACATCACCAAAAGGCAAAATAAGGACATGTTTGGATAACGAAATATACAACAGGGGTAATATGGACCATCAACATAACTGATATATGGTGTCCAGTCTGTTTCTTTGACTATCCAGCCAACTAAATAGGAAAATCAAGTCTCATTAAATAATGAGATAAATGTGAAATTTAGTAATCTACGCAACTCAAAGAGTATGGAAATTTGCAAAAAATGATGACTTTGGGCTTATTCGGTGTGCTGTCTGTTCATTTGACCTTTTCAACCCTTTTTTTTTTTTCACTAATCTCCACTCTCTACCACCACACTGGTTACTTGTGCTTTTGTTAATCTGCTAAAATTGATGTTTGACTCACAAAATGAGGACAAAAAAAAGTTTTCTAAACGGATGAGGATCCTCTGCCGTACCGCACGGCGTGCGGTGCGGCAGGGACCAATGGGGGAGCGCCACGTGGGCGCCCCTGCACACGTGGCGCCACGTGGCGCTCCCCTATTGGCCTCTGCCGTACCGCACGCCGTGCGGTACGGCAGAGGATCCGGTGCCTTTCTAAACCGGATTAAAAGTGGAGTAATTTCTTTTGGAAAACGGGTTTTCACACTTAGTTACTTTTAAAATGCAAATGGGATTTAGGCCCTGGGAAGGAGTGAGTTCTGATTATCTGTCACCCTCTACGAATTTCAGGAATAATAAAAAGATTAAAAATACTATTTTAGTCCCTTATATATTACTGTTTTCTCAATTTAGTCTCTTATAAATTTTTCTTCTTAATTTTATCCTTCAAAAATTATTTTGTTATTAATATCAATTACTCTATATAATATTTAATTTAATTTATGAGATATTATAATTAATTAAAAATATAATATTAGTAGTTAGTGATTTAATATTTTAACTAATAAATAATTTTTTTTATCTTCATATTAATAAAATAAATTTGTAAAAAATCTATATATTTCACGTAAAATATTAATCTAGAAAATAATTTATAATGATTAACTTTAATAACACAAAATGTAACCAAAAGTGAGGTTGATTTGAACTGTGAGTGACTTAATATCATTTAAATAAAATTTCGATATTAAAACTTTATAAATATAATTATTCTTATTTTCTAAAAAAAATGTTATTCGTGTCAAAAAATTATATCATTATAATTAAATGCGCCATATGATTTGAGTCTCAATTAGTTGAGTCAAGGTTTTAGAGACCAAACAAACAAAAATGTGTATTTATGCGAAAATTAATGTTATTTTATCAACTAATAGTGTTATATTTTAAAAGATGTTGTCTCATCAATTTAATAAAAAAAAACTAGATAGAATGACTACACTTATGACAACATGAATTGTGAAAGATCAAATTAAAAAGAAAAAAATAAAAGAAACTAACTTAAGAAATAAATAAATAAATGGGAGACCAAAATGAAGTTTTAGTCATAACAAAAACAATAAACAAAACCAAGAAAAAAAGCAAGGAGATAGAGAGAGAGAGGGTGTGAAGAAATTTGAAGAAACAGCAAAGAAAGTTTCCATTTTGATGCTTCTCTTTTACTGTATGCAATGTGAGCCTTGTCACTTCTCATCACCTACCACTGATAATTCCATGCCTTCTTCTTCTTCCTGTTCGTATTATTATTATTATTATTAACCCCACCACCATTCCCTCTTCTCAGATTTTCATGTGCTTCTTGTGTTCTCCATTTCCCTCCAATAGGGTCGGTGCCTTGTTACGACCTTGCATTCTTTAGCCTACAAGGCGACACAACATTTATAATATATGCATTTGGGAGAAAAAAACCCATTTGGGATATATGCATTTTAAGATTTCGATTATGGGGTCTTACTGTAATGTCTTCTCACACACTCGAAAAGATTATTCTTTTTGGCATTGAAGAGATTTAGTGTCTTCTGGGTCTGAAACGGAGCTGAAGAGAAGAGAAATCTTTGAAGGATTACATTATTGGACAGGTATTTGTTCATTGAGAACTTCGTAGGATTTGTTTCTATCTGGAGTTGTAATTGTTACACAAGCTTCTGGGAAATCTCAGGGAGGTAGATTTAAACAAATGGTGGCTCTTCTGGCTAATTTGAAACCAAATCCAGCCTAAGGGTCAATTTCCATTTAGTGTGCTCGTTTTCCCTGTGAACAAAATGAATCAAGTTCTTTCATTTTTTTCTTGTATGTTTGTTTGGTTCTTCTGGCTTCTTACGATCTATGTTTTCCGAAGACAATTTGAACCCAAATTACTGCAAATCTTATTTTCATAACTCTAGTTCATATTTGCTTGATTTGTATAATTTCTGGGACTAAGCATTAATGCATATATACGATTCTGATGTATGTGTGATTTTCTTTCTCAAACCTGGCATAGTATAGGGCGTGAGGAATCTATGAAGGATTAATATTAGGGAGTTTGATTTTTTTTTTTTTAATTTTGTTTTTGGTTGATTACTTTTCTGTTTTCAGCATGCTTAGTGTTGGGGATTATTTACTATTGTTTCCTTTCTTGTTTTCTGTATATATGTTCTATGGTGGATTGAATTCTTTTCCATTTTATTGTTTCCCTTCTTGTTTTCAACATAAATTAGTCTTCTCAAATGCTCTTTTTTTTTGAAAATTTATTTATTGTGTACAAAAAATTTGCCTTCTTATATTGTATGTTTCAATCTGCAGATACATTTGGTACCAGCATAATGGCATCAGGTCTGAACTCAGGACTGTCCAAGAAGACGTCAGTTTTTGGTTTGAAAATATGGGTATTAATGGGAATAACAGTAGGGTTGTTCATTATAATAATTCTTGTAGTGTTAATATGCCTTACATCGCGAAAGAGATCCCGAAAGGTCAACGGCATGCTTCCACTTAGCCATATGTTATCCATATCGGAAGAGATCAAAGACATAAGCGTTGATCAAGTTTCGGCTCATAACCATTTACAGAATGGTTCTTTTGTGAGTCTGAATGACAAATTTAGTGATAGGGACTCTGAAAAGGTTTTGATCCAAACGAAAAATGGGGATAATAGTAGTCAATCAGGCTCATTTAATCTTATAGAGAAAGATGCTACCGGTTCTCAATCCGGTGAAGACAGCGGTGTTATGGCCAATTCTGCTTACCGGTCATCTCAGCATCCTATAACTGCACCGTCCCCTTTGTCCGGTCTGCCCGAATTCTCTCATCTTGGCTGGGGGCACTGGTTTACGTTAAGGGACCTAGAACATGCAACGAACAGGTTTTCAAAAGATAATGTTATTGGTGAAGGAGGGTATGGAATTGTTTATCGAGGTCAGCTAATCAATGGCAATCCGGTGGCTGTGAAGAAGCTTCTGAACAATTTGTAAGTTTTGGCCGGAGCTTTTACTGAAACATTTAATTTTGAAAATTTGAACACAATTTTCGTTATTTGTTTCATGTCTTATTAGGGTATTGCTGATTCTACAAGTTTAACTAATAGCTTTCGATGTCTGTCTTGCAGAGGACAAGCTGAAAAGGAATTTAGGGTGGAAGTTGAGGCTATCGGTCACGTGCGCCATAAGAATTTGGTTCGACTTTTAGGGTATTGCATTGAAGGCACCCACAGGTACCATATTGTTTTTGAGTTTGTGCTTTGGATTGTACAACAACACTGCCTATCGTTTTGCAATTTTTGTTTTTGATTACCATCATTAATTGCTTTTCTATGTACAAATGCATTCTTGTTCCCAGCTGTTTATGTCTCTGCTTTTGTCTTCAATTGACCATTTGATTGACATATCTCACAAGCTCACAACATGTTCAAAGTCCCCATTATTATTTTGTAATTTCTGATAAATTATTTAGCCGCCACAAAAAATTGTGTGCAGAAATTCTTCTTGCATGGAATATCTTGGTTAATGATATTCATGAACTATGCTGAAATTGCATTTGCTTATTAAACTCAAGTGCTAGTTTGTGCCTTTTCTATTTATTTATTGTACTCTTAGTGAATACCTTACTATTTCAGGTTATTGGTCTATGAGTATGTTAACAATGGCAATCTAGAGCAGTGGCTTCATGGAGCAATGCGGCAGTACGGGTATCTGACTTGGGATGCTCGGATGAAAATTCTCCTTGGCACGGCTAAAGCGTATGCTCATTCACGCCGAAATAAGTATATTTGCAAAATGCCTTATGTGTTTCTCTTTACTGATCTGAGATTATACTTTGCAGGCTGGCTTACTTGCATGAGGCAATTGAACCGAAGGTTGTTCATCGAGACATAAAGTCAAGCAATATTCTAATTGATGATGACTTCAATGCCAAAATATCTGACTTTGGGCTGGCTAAGTTGCTTGGTGCTGGAAAAAGTCATATCACAACTAGAGTAATGGGTACTTTTGGGTAAGACTTTTTTCCCCCATGTTTAATAAGCTCTGTTTTCACAGTATTCTTTCAAAGACACCAATTGCAAATTTAACGACTGCTTTGCATCTTTCAGATATGTTGCTCCAGAATATGCCAATTCCGGCTTGCTAAATGAGAAAAGTGACGTTTATAGCTTTGGGGTATTACTTCTTGAAGCAATTACCGGGAGAGACCCAGTGGATTATGCTCGACCGGCTGCTGAGGTGTGCCGTCATTAGACTCTGACATGAATTTACATCTGAATGTATATTTTGTGTGGCCAACAAGAGTTGAAGAACTTTTGTTCTTTTCACTTGCATTAAAATCCTCACTAATTTGTTTTTGTAATTCTCTCTTTGTAAATTGCTCCTTTTAAGTCTTTCCTTAATATTGTTTGCATGGTTCTTTCAGGTAAATTTGGTTGATTGGCTCAAGATGATGGTAGGGAGTAGGCGTTCAGAAGAGGTGGTGGACCCCAACATCGAGACTAAGCCATCGACAAGTGCCCTTAAACGAGCCCTTCTAACTGCATTGAGGTGTGTCGATCCAGACGCCGAGAAAAGACCAAAGATGAGTCAAGTTGTTCGCATGCTTGAATCAGAGGAATATCCCATACCTAGAGAGGTTTGTCTGTCTTCTGATTCTCATAGATTCTTTTCATATGTTTCCATCTGTATGCTTTTATCAGAAAAGCTCATAGCAAACATACAAGAACCTTTGTAAAAGACTTGTTTGTTAAGATTTTCATTAAAAAAAATCTAGTTTCTTTTTAAGAATTTTAAAGTTGTTGCATTTTACATTGATCCATAATTAAAATTAACTATTTTTGTAATTAATAGTAGCAAAAAACTAAAATTTTCTTAATTTTTTCAATGAAAATTTAAACAAAAGGGATTATTTGCACAAAATCAAGAGTTGAAGGGTCTTTCATCACTTTTCAATGTTAGATTTTTTATATTTTAGCGTTCAAGTCTTGTCCATTTTAAATGTTTATCAAATGATGCACTGGGGGCATTTCAGGATCGAAGACGCCGAAAAAGTCAGGCCGGAAACCCGGGAGGAGATGCGCAGAAGGAGAGTTCTGATACAGAAAAGAGTGACAACCCAGATTATAGGTCCAATGGCAGAAGGAAGGAACAGAAATAGAGAAAAGGATCATGATAATTTCATGCCTCATTTGATAACAAAGAGAAAATGAGTTTGTGTGGGAATGGTCTATATATAAAATACCTATATGTGTTACAGCGTAGATATAGATGTTAGTGTGTAGGATTTTGTGTATGAATATGGCATTAAAGTAAACAGCTTCACTAGTGTGTACAGAACCTTTTTGGTGTTTTCATTTATTTCTTCACTCATTAGGAGGGAGATGAGACCATTTATGCAGCAAAAAAGACACAAGACATGTGGTTATTGTCTGTAATTGCAGCGAAGAGTTTTTTTGGAGAGAAATTTTCTGTAACACCCAAATTGCATAACCAACAGCTATTTTGCATTCCATTTTTTCGCAGGACATATGCCTATTTCTGACTACCTCCCCAGTCACCAATACAAAATTGAGTTCATGGATGAAGTACTCTTAAGAGTTAAGACAGTTATTTACTTACAAGCAATCAGTCACATATTTTGAATTAAAATAGTTGGTTTTTAAAAAAATTTTGGTACACAAGTTTTAGCGGAAAACTATTTTCCGGTTTCGAACTTGTTTTAAAATTACAATTTAGTCTTTGAATATTAAAAATGTGTTTTTTGACCCCTAAATTGTTTTTACAAATATAAATTATTAAGTCTTGATATGTTATGTGTGAAGACTAATATATGGTATTAGTAAGCAAATTAAGGACTGAAAAATATGTTTTTAAGGATTAAATTGCAATTTTGAGACAAATGTAAGGACTAAATTAGGTCTTCTCCAAATTTTGGTTGTCTTGTATATGTCTGTCATAGGACCCAGCAAACAACAACCCAGTATCTTATCACATTGCAAAATCTGTAGAATGCTTAATTGGACTAAAAGTACTTTGGGGTTGTGATGATTCACAATTAGTGACATTTTGTTACATGGCAATCCATAGCACACACTCTAGAGTGTGCAAGAAAGATCCAAAGATTTGGGAATTTACAAGTTAGGTGGTTGCTTTGTATGATTAGAAGAACGAGCATTAAGTAGAGGCTGAAGGGCTTTCACTACAATGCTCATGTTTGGCCTGAACTCAGCTTCATATTGCACGCACAATGCAGCAACAGCAGCCATCTTTCACAAACAAACACAAAAGTGAATCATAGGAAGAAAAACAACATTGATTTGAATAACATTTCATGTTCACAACATTGTACAATGTAAATTAAATTACCTTTGCCACTGCCTTTGGAGGGTATTCTCCCTTCAATTTCACATCCACACACTGTTGCACCTTGTCTTCACAGAGTTTTGGCGTTGCCTAATCCACACCAAGAACAACAGTCACATTTTAAAAACTTGGAATTGGAGATTCAATGAACAAAAATCTCATTTCTCACTTCTCCACAAAGACAAAAACAGCAACATAAAACATATTTTGCAATGGAGGTTAGGTCTTCATGACTGGGCTGATGTAACAACTCTATTAGGTTTTGGATGAAAAACTTAACCAAGGATGTCTTGCACAATTAAACAAGCTTTAAGGGGTCTTTTGTCAAAATTTAAAGTTCAATAAGTATTTTTTTGTCAAAATTTTGGCCTAAAACATAAGATAGAAAAGAAATAAGTAAATAATGATACCCAGGTTACAAGGCTTTGCTGCTCTCGTGGCAGTGTATGATCAACAGGTTTCCTCCAGGTTAAGAGTTCAAGCAATATGACTCCAAAGCTATAAACATCACTTTTTGAAGTGAGCTGACCTGTCATGGCATATCTGTCATCCAAAATATTTAAAAGTCCTTCATACCCAAAACAGGAAGAGAATTTTGTGATTAAATTGGAATGAAATATTTTTTCTTAAGAAACAAACAGCTTACTCTGGAGCATGATAACCAAAAGTTCCAAGAACACGGGTAGAATGGAGACGAGCAGCAGCATCAGGGGATTGATTTGACAAATCGAAATCAGCAATCTTTGCAACATGATCATCAAAAAGAAGTATGTTGTTAGACTTGATATAACGATGGATGATATGAGTCTCAGCTTTTTCATGAAGATATTCAAGCCCTCTAGCAGCCCCTACTGCAATTTTAACTCTCTGTGACCATGACAACACTGGACCAGGTTGTGCACCCTTCACACCTTTGCGTCCTATATCATCCACATTTCAAATATATTATTTATGCAGTAGCAAGTTTGAACTATGAATACTTCTGTTAGCACAAGCTTCAGATTGCAAAATCATACAAGCTATTATTGTTGTTAGGACCAAACCTTTTAATGAACCAAAAAAGTGTTTGAGTCACGGCCTCACGGGCTGATCGGTTCAATGGGTTAAACTGACGCTTGAATCGGATGATGTCATGAATAATAAATAATAATTATTTTAAATATAAATGATATATGAAATATAAACATAAGGTTTATAATAATAATAAATAGTTATAAATTAATAATTCAACACACATAATTCATGTTACAACACAATTTAAAGCTATAAAGTACAATACAAATTGAGACTTTGTACTTAAATTTGGCTGGAAACAAAAGCCTACTATAAAAGTCTGAATTATGATAAGGTAGTATAACTATAATATATAACTAACCATGTAGAATATCATGAAGTGATCCTTTAGGAGCATACTCGTAGGCAAGGGCACGCAAGGGACCATCCACACAATAACCAAGAAGCTCAACAACATTTTCATGCTTTAGCCTGATACCATTGAGACCTGTGTGCAAATCAAAACATAGAATGTGTAATGCAAATTAAGGTTGTATAACTAGTGACAATTACAAGAAGGATGCATGAGGAGGACCTAACCTGAGCAAGAAATTCTTGGTCTGGTTGTATAGTGGAATCTAACTTTTTAATTGCAACAGCAAGCCCACTTTTTAACACACCATAGTATACTTTACCAAATGCACCCTCACTAATGAATGATTTTGTGCCAAAATTATCAGTCATGGACTTTATTTCATCAACTGAAATGGGAGGGATTGCAATGGGCTGAACATTTTCAGAACGTGGAGTGGTTGTAGCTGTAGGAACTTGTCTACTAATATTACCAGTGTTCCCTGCATAGCTCTAATGGAATTAAAATCACCATTAAAAAAAAGGAAAAAGGAGAGTAATTTGTGCTTTTCATCCTTAAAAGATTATGAAATGAGTAAACATACAATTTAGTCTCTGAAAGATACATGAGTTAACTCAATCTATAAAAATCCAGTCTATACACTTTAGTTCTTGAAAATCGTGGGAACTATACAACTTAGTCCTTGGAGCTCCTTTTTAGGGACTAATTTGTAAGGACCTAGATTTTCAGGGATTGGATTGTTAACTTGTGTATCTTTCAAGAACTAACTTATATGTTTACTCTTCGAAATTCTCAATTTGGTCTTCCACATTGCTTGCTACTCAACTCCATCCTCCTATAATTTTCTTCCAGGAAATTCAGTCTCTATGTTTGCCAAATAAGTATTAATTTGTTGAATTACTGTCACGGCCTAACAAAACGCTTATAAGACTGTTAAATTTATAAACTTGAGCATGCTTGGTGTCCAGAAAAGCTCAGATGAAGCACACAAATCAGCTATATAAGCATTAAGTTCGTGTTACTTTAACTACCAAAGAGGGACTTGAACAACTAACGATTTTGTATTCTTTCAAGGAAGAAAAGTGTGATTCACTCAAAATAAATAAGTAATTGGACGAAAACATTAGATCCCTGCTCTTAATGACATAATTGTACAAAATTAGATGTAAAGGGAGATGGTTAACCAAACACATTAGATAAAAAAATTCTCCTAGATAGAAAGATCATTGAACACAGTGAATTACCGGTGGAACTATTTGGCTTTGGCATGTAGGGTACATCATTAGCAAGCTTATAATCATCACTTCTTTTGCAAAAGCTAAAGCAGCCCATGATCCTGTACTCTGGAGATAAGTCCTCAACATTATTCAAGATCAAAAAACATATTTCCAATATTGAAGGACTAAATCTTAGTTTTGGGACAAATTCAAGACAAAAAATAGATTTTCTCCAAACAATAATGAATAACAAAATTACAGAAGTAACACAGCTTTACAACCAGCTATTTTGCTTCCTGTTCATGCTAATGTTAGTGTTAATGAAGAAAGATGAGCAATGTTGATTGCACATACTTCTGGCAGAATTCTGAGCCGTGTATAAAAGTCAAAGAACAAGAAACCCCAATATATTTTTTTGTGAAATAAATTCCAACAGAAAAACTCAGATAATCAATACTTCTCGGAGTTATATATGTCTGTTTCTATAATAACACTTGACAGAAGGATTAAGATTTTCAAATACCCAACACTCCGATTTCTGAAATTCCCATGATTTCCTTAGAAACTGGAGGAAACCCAGAAAAGGGCAAATAACCAAACAAGCAAAGAAACCAAATAAACGCACAGAACACAGTCACAAACTAGTCACAAATTCACAGTGAAGTTGAAAAACCAACAATCTAAAGAGATTGAACAAACCNCTAACATTTGCCGTTAAATCCTAACAGAAAAAAACCTCAGGGTACCAAATCGCTAACGGAGCAAACCACGGGGTACCACAATGCAAAAATTTTTCTTTCAGGGTACTAAAGGGGAAACGCCCCTAACCACAGGGTACCAAATTGCAATTTACCCATAATAATAAGGTGGTTTTGAGAATAAAAATGTCACCTTTTCAAAGAATTCTGTGACTGTGCCCTCCTTATGTTTTCTTACAAAGGATAAAGGAATGAAGCGTAAGAGTGGTGAACAACGAAAGAACACAATACAAAATGAATTCTTTGAACACAGAACAGAACGTTCTGTCATCTGTGAGTATTCTTTATTCTTTGGTTGACTTCCCAGAGAAGAAAGATATTCAGAGTGAAGAAATATGAATGGCTGGGTCACACTCACATAGTCACATATACACATAACGAATAAACGTTAATTGTTTTTTTGGGTCGAATGAATAAACGTTACCGGCTAATATAGAAATTGTTTTTAGTGAAAAATACATGTAAAGAAATTACAAAAAAAAAAAACTTACATTTTCAATTGATACGAAACTAATTTTGAGTAAAGTTATACTAATAAACTTTAAAATTTTGAGTCTTGAAAATATGAAAAAGACACAAGACATGGCAAACAAATGAAGTCTCAACTAGTTAGTGGATAGATTTATTATAAGCCCAAGTCTTTTGTANCGGCTAGAACCCAGCACTCCATTTGTGGAAAGTTTTTGGATTGAAGCAAGATTTACCAAATTTAGTGGCACAAAACCTATAGTTTCTTATATATAACTTTAGTCAAAGTGCAATACTAAAATTGAAAAAGAAAGCCTACTTTTTAGTCCTTAAATTTATTCCAAAACTATGATTTAGTCCTAAAATATTAAAAATATACATCTTGGTCCATGATTTTTTTTTTTGCAAACATCAACTATTTATGGTCTGTTTGGGTTAGCTCATGAGCAGTTTATTTTGTGTTACGAATATTTTTTGTGCTACACATATATATTACTTAGTATCATATTACAAAGTTTATATCTATCCATTTATATAACAATTATATGAGTTAAGTTTACCGTGTATTGCACGAGTTTGGCGCTATAGTTTATACAAAAAATTGTGAGGAAAATGTATATCGGTAGTGGCAAGAAGCCTCCTTTTAATTTTTTTTTTCCCTTTTTTTACGTTTTAAATAAAAACTTTCCATAAATAGAGTGTCGGGTTCTAGCCGGGACGTGTCGGCTAGAACCCAGCACTCCATTTGTGGAAAGTTTTTGGATTGAAGCAAGATTTACCAAATTTAGTGGCACAAAACCTATAGTTTCTTATATATAACTTTAGTCAAAGTGCAATACTAAAATTGAAAAAGAAAGCCTACTTTTTAGTCCTTAAATTTATTCCAAAACTATGATTTAGTCCATAAATATTGAAAATATACATCTTGGTCCATGATTTTTTTTTTTGCAAACATCAACTATTTATGGTATGCTTGGGTTAGCTCATGAGCAGTTTATTTTGTGTTACGAATCTTTTTTGTGCTACACATATATATTGTTTAGTATCATATTACAAAGTTTATATATATTCATTTATATAACAATTATATGAGTTGAACTTACCCTGCATTGCACGGGTTTGGCGCTATAGTCTAGACAAAAAATTGTGAGGAAAATGTATATTGATAGTGGCAAGATGTCTCCTTTCACTTCTTTTTTCCTTTTTTTACGTTTTAAATAAAAACTTTTCATAAATAGTGTCGGGTGGGACGTGCTAGATAGAACCCGACAATCCATTTATGAAAAGTTTTTGGATTGAAGCAAGATTCACTAAATTTAGTGACACAATACCTATAATTTCTTATATATAACTTTAGTCAAAGTGCAATACTAAAATTAAAAAAGAAATTCTACTTTTTAGTCCTTAAATTTATTCCAAAATTATAATGATGGACATTCTTAGAAGTAGAGAATGAAAGCCCAATGCTATCTCCAGATTTTATTTATGGGCCAAAATAGAGAAAGGTCTAGTTCCAATTCGGTCCATATAAACTTTCATAGTGAGATAGATAATTTTTCATTCTTCCACGTTAATTGACTAAATAGATGTGAATAGAAACTGGAATAAATATTGTAGATGATGCAATCTGTTATTTGATCATATAGATTTTCTGATGTGAACAGATAATATGATAAACTGTGGAGATAGACAAATGAAAATTATATATATATATATATACATAGTCATGGTGTTATTAATAATTTAGTACTAATTAGATAGGACTAATTGGAAGCGATCGAATATATTTAAACTGGTATGTAAGAAATCTAACATGTGCAGAGGAAAAAGAGCTAGAAAAGTGAAAGTTGACAGTAAGATAAAGCAGAAGCAATTACAGATGGGCATTATATTTATATATACAAATATATACAGACAGTTCATCCACAGTTTCAAGATTACAAGTGATCAGAGATTGAATTGAAACAACATTAATACTCCACATGCTTATGAGTTGTGTGACCTATGCCAGCGCAAACTGAGTCATACAACAAGCATGCATGGTTGTTCATTGTAACTTTACTTGAAAAGTGAAACTATATATGTTCATATATAAATATATTTCTAATTATATCTGTTCGATTTAGTTCATTAAAAATTTTAAATGACTTACTTTGGGATTTCCATGTTAGGACTTAGGTGTCCACGCAGTAGGCTACTCTTTTTAGTTGCCTAAAGTATCCCTCAACCCGACAGGCCAATGATTAATCCTCTGCCGAACTGTGCTTTATTTAAAAGTCTGTCGCTAGTTAATAGGTAGTAAGCTATTTTTTTTAACTTAATTAAAGGTTCCGAATCTTGCAACTCTTGTGATGATATCCTACTTAAATAGGATTAAATGTTACTCAAATGTAATTAATCTTGGTAAACTGTTAAAATGAATAAGCCAAAGATCCATTAAGAAAAGAAGAGTATGACTCATGACTCATGACTCATGACTCATGAGTGATGAAACTTGGGAAAGGAGTAAGAATGTGAAGCCACAGATATTATTATGCAACGGTTGAAACATACCAATCACAAACAGCCACATGGGTCCAATTAATTCTTTCACAACATGCAACATGCTTGTTGCTTTGCTCCACAATCCAAATACAAGGGTTGGTGAGATCCACCTGTAATGTTATGGTGTGACTGTGACCTAGCAGATTATTGTACTCTTTCGCTATGGGCTTTTATTTGTTGGGCTCAAGGGCCCACCACTTCAAATCATACGACAAAAGGTTCAAATCTTACTGATGTAAGACATCAACATTCAACAGATTTGTTCACTGAAAAAAAAAAATGGAGCTAGAGGACTCAAATCTATGAAAGAATAAGTTCAAAGATAAAGGGTATAAGTCAGTGAGGATGATAACCACAAGGATAGTTGCCTCCCACAAAGCCTACGATTAACTATGGGATTGTGAGGCTGAGCTCAGTCCAGGCCAACAATGGTGTCAAAAGAAGTGGGGTAAAGAATTATTACGCTACTTCAGGTACATTTGTGGGTTCGTGGCTAAGAGGGGAATTTTTCTTTTAGGAGCCGTAAGTAACCAACTAGATTTTAGAAACTCTAAAATAATGATGTGAATTGTGAATTCAGCAAATAAAACAGCTGAGCCACACCAAATCGCAGTTGGTCAATTCATTTTTTCTTCTTGAGTAACTCGCATTTTGTTTGATCTTAAATGAAACTCAAACATTCAAAGAGCTACATAAGTTCACTGAAATACACTATAATATAAAATTGTGAACTTTCCTTCAATTTGAGATTATTACACATATTGGGCAAACAATTGAAATTACATCTTTTTGATTGGGGAAAAAAAATACGATCTAAACGAACACATACAAGAACACGAAGAAAAAAATTGTCCAAAACAGAGAAGGAGGGGGGAGAGAGAGAGAGATTAAACCAATAGATTTAGATGTAGTATGATGATGACTATGGATGAAAGACGCAAGGCAAAACTCCCAGCAATTAACGCAAAAGGGAATCACTTAAGCTGTAGCCTTGTCAAATTTAAGAGGCTTCACGACCTCCCATGTGAAATCAGGGTCATCTCTGCCAAAATGTCCATAGGCAGCAGTCTTCAAGAACCTGCTATTACCACCCCTCTTGAGATCAAGGTTGATAGAAATCATGCCTGGCCTGAAATCAAAGTTTTCCTTCACAATCTGAAGGATCTCCTTGTCAGGAATCTTTCCAGTACCATAACTGTCAACAAAAACAGACAAAGGTTCAGGCACACCAATGGCATACGAGACTTGAACAATGCACCTCCTAGCTAGTCCACTGGCAACAATGCTCTTAGCAGCCTGCCTCACGATGTAAGCTCCACTTCGGTCGACTTTAGTCGGATCCTTGCCGGAGAATGCGCCGCCACCATGGGCACCCCACCCACCGTAGGTATCAATGATGATCTTACGGCCAGTGAGACCAGCATCACCATGAGGGCCACCAATCACAAAACGACCAGAGGGGTTAAGGTGGAAGATGGTCTTCTCATCAAGGTATTTCTCAGGAATCACAGTCTTAATGACATGTTCCTTGAGATCAGCAGCGATTTCATCATTTGTCACAGTCTCATCGTGCTGGGTAGAGATAAGCACAGTGTGGACACGAATTGGAACCATGGCTCCCTTGTCATTGTAATATTCAACAGTGACTTGGGTCTTGCCATCAGGCCTCAACCAAGGGCAGGTTCCATTCTTGCGAACCTCGGTTAGCCGAGCACCGAGCTTGGTTGCAAGAACATGGCTCAATGGCATCAATTCAGGAGTCTCATCAGTGGCATAGCCGAACATGTGACCTTGGTCACCAGCACCGATTTCCTCGGGTCTCTTGGTGAGATGGCCGTGAACACCCTGAGCAATATCAGGACTCTGCTGCTCAATGTTGACCAAGACCTTGCAATTGTCAGCATCAAGTCCTACATCATCAGAAACAAATCCAATGTTCCTGCAGGTTTGACGAACGATTTTCTCATAGTCTACGTTGGCTTTGGTTGTGATCTCTCCGAAGACCATAACCATGTTGGTTTTGGTGCAGGTTTCACAAGCAACCTTGCTATCTGGGTCTTGTTCAAGGCAGGCATCAAGCACAGCATCGGAGATCTGGTCACAGAGCTTGTCTGGGTGTCCCTCGTTCACTGATTCGGAGGTAAATAGAAAAGTCTCCATCGTTCTAGCTGCAGAAAATTAAATCATACACGAGAGGAACATCAGAATTTGTTCAAAAGAAGCATACATTGTCACAGTCTCAACTAAAAAACAAAATCCCGCTTCAGTCCAAGGTCAAAGGCTACCAATCAGCCAAATCTAGCGGTCTCGGTCTAGCACAACAAAAATTATTCTATTATAACTTCATCCAAAAGCAAGACACACTTGACGACAGACAAAAAGAGAGAAAAAAACTAACTCCACGGTCAAAGATTATTCAGCCAGATCTGAGAGGGTAAGGCAAAATTCACAACTAGATCACGAAATGAAGTTCAGATTTCGACCAAATAGACCCATAAACAAGCAACACAAATAAGAAAAAGCTTAAAATCGTTTCAAATGACTTAGATCGAGCATAATTCCAAAAATCACAAAGCGAATATTGAGATCCGAGACGAGAATTCAAAGCCAGCCTCACAGCAGAATCAATGGAAACTTCGAATCAACGAAGAACAACATACAGTTCATTCATTCATTCATTCATCCATCAAGTAAAAATGGAGAGAGAAAGCTACCTTGCGAGGTAGAGAGAGAGTAGTTGCTTTAACAGAAGGAACCGTTTTGGCAGCTGCTCAAGGTGTGCGAGTGGAAGCGAAGAACTGGGGTGTGTATTTATAGTGGGAGGAGTGAGCTAAGACGCGCAAATATGGCGCAAGCTGTAAGAGAAGTGTTTGAGATTAGATTCCTTTCACTTCTTTTTTGTGTGAGATTTGGATGGACGGCTGAGATTGGGCTTGGTAGGATCTTGGTAATTCTGATCCGTCCATGGATTATGAAGGAGTCGGTGGCAGGTTACTTGTTAGATTTCTAGCTGAGCTGTACGTGATTTGATGAATTGCCCACCTTGGCTTTCACATTTTTTTTTTCTTTGAAGTTTGAACCCACGCCATATATAGTACTTGATCGATTGTTTCTAACACGTAAATAGTTATTAACTTATTATAACTTTGAATCATCATTAAAAAAAAAAAAAAATTCATCAAATGCCATATATATGGTACGTTATTTCTATATTTACCGGTTTACTTTTTTTTTTTTCCCCGACTTGATCATTGTAACTTGTTAGAATTTCAAAGAATTATCATGTATTACTCACGTATGGTGAACTATGAAATTCTCGATAACTGATTTTTTGGCAAATTTTAAAATCACTGTCCCACCTCGATTAAAAAAACTATTAATTATAATAAAATAGTGTTAATCAACGATAACATATATACCTCATGATTCATGATGGTGTTTGATTTTGATTATATTCTTATTTTAAATGACAATAAAAAAAATTCAAATTAGCTCATGATTCATGCCACCATATATTTGAAACGTGTGTGGAAAATAAGTTTCAAATGTTACCAAACACCAAAAGTAAGCAGGAAGTTCAATTTTGATTTGAAGGCTATCTCCAGAGACTTGAAAATTGAGAACTCTCAATTTCTCATCAAGCATGACCAAAGAGGACACATCATATTGGACTTTATTGATTTTTATAAATTTAAAACATGTGCTATTGTGAAATCAATATATAGATGTTACAAAAATTATATTATATATTGGGCTCACATTAATTGTCTAAAATATTTTATTTGGTTTGATGAAATAAATGGGTTGATAGATGGTCCAATAAAAGGAAGCTCAAAGTATAAAGTAATCACTAGGGCTTTAGCACACATTATATTAAAAGTCTAATATGTGGCTAAGTGTACGTCTTTTAGGGTTTTACTGAAGCCTATGATGGGAAAGTCCAGTAAGACAAATATATATATAGGCTAGGTCCCATCTCTAACCCTAACGCTAAGTGAGCGACCCATTAGAGTCACTACATAACTAAAGGGCTAGGGACATAGAGAGGAAGATCTAGTTCTGAATCTGGAGATGAATAAATCAGATACGCTCTTTATTATTTTTAGTTTCAATGTTTCAACATTCTAATTGGTTCAATTAAAATTGCTTCCGCTTACCGTTTGAATCACATTATAATTTTTGTATTGTGTATTTTGTAAGAAATTATATAAAAAACTGCATAAAATCCAAAATATCGTAATTAAATCATATCATATGAGTGTTGTGGTATTACGTTATTATCGGTAACCAAACCACTCATGAACTGAAACAGACAAATTTCTTAATTAATGTGTCGCGAGAAAGCGTTGCAATATATATAATTAAACATGATTTCACCATCAGAAAAATAAGCAGCATCAGTCAAGTAGGACTAAAGCATTATTTTCTTTTCTTTTCCTTTTCGGTAGGTCAAAAGTAAAATGTCAATGACATATACAACAAAAAGACACAAATTTAATAGGCGTCGGAGACATTCAACTATATATAGTGGGATTATTGATTTTAAGCAAAAAAAAAAAAATCATGGCTGCAGATTTATTAGAGCACTAATCAACTAATCAACTGATTCAAACATTATGTGGCCTTATATATATTTTGCTTTAGTTTTTTAAGGTAGGAATTAAAAGTTATAGGGTAAATTAGACAAAAGATCAATGTGGTTTAAAAAGTGACAAATAAATGTTTGTGATTTGTTCCGTTAACAAAAAGGGTCACACGAGGTATTTGCCATATAAAACTAACGAAATTAGGACAATGTGCAGCTCACGTGACCCATTTCTATATACTCACTCTCTAGTTTCTCCTCCGTTGTGTAGAAATCGAACCCTACCTCCACATCCTTGAGAACCCCAACTCTCATTTTCGTCATTTTCTTCCATTCTCGAACCCTAATCCTTAGAAATTAGGGATTGAGTATGTGAAAATGGGTCACATGAGTTGCACATTATCCTAATTCTATTAGTTTTTTATGGTAAATACATCCTGAGATCCTTTTTGTTAACGAAGCAAACCGCATACCCTTACTTGTCACTTTTTAAACTTCAAGATCCTTTATATAAATGGATCAAACCACATAGATCTTCCGTGTAATTTACAAGTTAAATCCTTAAAAGACATGGGCTTGTTTTTTTTTTAACAGATAAAAAGACTTCAACTTGAATACGACTCATTCCTCTGCCATCTCTCAATTCTCAGTTAGCTTTGTTGATTGAGCATTAAGCAGCAAGCAGTGCATTAATTAATTTATTGTTTTGGTCAAATGGCCTTAATTAATTATAGATTTCACTGTCTAACTAAAATATTTGACAGCCACGCACAAGCCCATCAGGGAAAGATTCCTTCTGGGCCATCCGATCTCGTATTTTAAACACAGAGAAAATCTTAACACCTTCGATTTTCTTCACTCCATGATTTAGCCCAGGTTCTCTCGATTCTATTTTAATGTTTATATATTAGTTTTCTCAAATTAGTAATTTTTTAATTATATAATATCACTAATTAATCATGTGATATACAATAACATGTTCATATTTATTGTCACACATTTTTTCTTATTCTGTAATAATAAAAGAAATTATGAATTGGTAACGATATATACTATTAATTATTTTAGAATTAAATAAATCAATTAATTTTCATAAAAAGAGAAACTAATAAATTTGAAAAACACAAAAAGCTAGCGAAAAACAGGATTAGGATCCTCAGCATTTTATTTGATATATTTTTAGTGTATTTTAGAGAAAAAAAAAAGGTATAAAGAGAAAATGTGGATCACATATTTATTATTTTATAAGACTCATATTTTTTTTTCTCTATTTTTTCTTTTATCTCTCTAAAATATACGAAAAAATATGGAGAGCAAAAATGTAAAGAATTCTTTTTTTTTTTTGTCTAAAAAAAATGTAAAGAATTCACCTCCGTGAAATATTGGAATGTATGTGTCCAAAGGATGAATTCCCTTTTGTCCTTTTTGGGTTGTTCTTACCGGTAATTACTAATTAGTTATAGCTCAAAAATATTAATAACAAGAAGAGGATATGGAGTCACATAATTCTATAGAGAGATAAATAGATTGGATTATATATATTTTATAGTTCTAGAGACTGGAAA
This sequence comes from Chamaecrista fasciculata, assembly GCA_003254925.1. Taxonomy (NCBI): domain Eukaryota; kingdom Viridiplantae; phylum Streptophyta; class Magnoliopsida; order Fabales; family Fabaceae; genus Chamaecrista; species Chamaecrista fasciculata. The sequence continues at coordinate 260,568 of QANZ01026932.1, read as the reverse complement.
AAATTAGATCTAGTGATTAAGAGGTGAATATCACAAATTATTCACTCCTCCAAAATGTTACCCTTTAATTTTGAGTACTTTCATATTTTTGAAATTGATAAATTAAATAATTAAAAGAAAAGAAAATGTTTCTTGTTACATTTCAACGACCTAGTCTCAAGACGTAAACTCAAGGTTTGTCGAGAATTACTGAACTTATTGAATTGAAGGCAGAAAATGATGCCGAACACTATGCTACGCAAAACGAGACGATTTTATTCCATTGATTCCACAGTTAAATCCACTTTCAGTTATTATTATATCTTTCCCCTTTTCTCTTCCTTATATAAAGCTTTCATTTCCCAACTCTCATTCTTTTCTTCAACTTCTTGAAGCTGATCAAAGCATAACAGGATTAATTAATTATTTAATGGGGAGGCTTAATATTTACAAGCAGGAGTTCTCATTTGGTCTGTTTATATATAATTTATTAAACCCTTTTCTTCTTATGTTCTATTATATTTTTCTAGTTTTATATGTCTTGTTTTTAATGTGTTCATTCATTCTTGATGTTCTGGTTTTGCGTTTGGCTGCAGATGAACGACTTAAGGAATCACAAAGCATCATAATGAAATACCCAGATCGAGTTCCTGTAAGATTTATTTTCTACACTTTCTTAAGGGGTGTGAGTTCATTATACCACCACGAAAATTATCTTTAATATTTTTATCTATCATAATTAAACCATACAATTTTTTTTTAAAGAAACTTATATAAGTTTAGTATTTTTGCTCTTATTTCCAACATTCATCTTCTCCTCCATCTTTGTCTCCACATATCTAGGCATTGTCATTGCAGTTATCCAAGCTCAAAATTAAAGGGCATTACTACAAGATCTGATGTTAAAAAAAATTGTTTATATAATCTCTTTAATGATTAGTCATTAAAAAAAACTTTAATAATTAATATTATCTCTTTGTCATGAATGAACGAACGTACAAATTAAAATGTTTTAACATGTATCATTATTTTATTGATGAACCTTACAATAAATATACAAATAATCTTACCTAAATTTAATTTAGTCCTCAGGAACTACTTCATTTTAAGACTTGTCCATTTGATATCAAAGGGATTGACTCTTTGTATGTGATGTGTTGTAGGTTATCATTGAGAAATATTCTAGGACAGACCTGCCTGAATTGGACAAGAAGAAGTAAGTTATTGTAACTATATGTAATTGACCTATTTCCTTATTATTGAGTCATATGCCTCTGGACTTTGGCTAAACAAAATCTCTGTTTTTGGTGTGATGGTTTAAGTTCATCTATCATTAACTGTAGCCTAATAGAATTAATAAGGCAAAAGTACTAATTTCATTCCCAAACTTTCTACTAATTATCAATTTCATCCCCAATCTTCTTTTGCTGTCAATTTTGTTCCTAATATTTTACATTTTTGTCTATTTATCCTTTGACTAACTTCTTTCAATAAATTAACAATAGACTACATCATGTTTTTCAATCTGAGTTAGAATTTGATTTTCTTTTTTTATCAATTTTACATTATATATCATTAGTCACGTAGATTTTGTCGATAATATTTGGCTAAAGTAAGAGCAAAGGATAAAATTGACCAAAATTTGAAACATTGGGGACGAAATTGACAGTAAAAAAAGATTGGGGACGAAATTGACAGTTGATGTAAAGTTTAGGGACAAAATTAGCACTTTTGCCGAATTAATAATCTATGATCACAGCATGTTATTCAAGTAACTTTGAGCGAATCTTGTAGGAAGGTCATCCCAAGTTTTATTAGAATTAATTCCCTTTCATATTCTGTAATGACAATGCACTTCGCATGAGTGATGAGTTACAATTAGTTGCTGCTGGAGGATTCATAGGTCTAATTAACTATAAGCACTTTATTATATTGTCCTGTAAGAGTCTGATCTCTTCTTGTATCTTTTTTTTTTTTTTTTTTNTTTTTTTTTGTTTTTTTTTTTTTTTTTTTTTTTTTCTATGTTAGATATTTGATTCCTCGAGATATGTCCATTGGGCAATTTATACACATTTTAAGTAGGAGGCTACGCTTGACTCCTGGAAAAGCTCTCTTTATTTTTGTGAAGAACACGTTACCTCAAACTGGTAATTAAAAAGAACATTTAAATTTTCATCAAATCTTGCATCACTCATTTATCTTATCTTCTCTCTTAATTATTCAATTTCTTCATCTAGCTAATTTGTTTTATGTATGACTTTCATCACAGCAAGTCGAATGGACTCTATCTACCAATCTTACAAGGACGATGATGGATTTCTTTACATGTGTTACAGCAGTGAGAAAACATTTGGCTAATAAGTTAATGACCTAATTAATTACTTACCCCTTGATGTAATTTGTGTTTTCTTGTCATGATTTGGAAGCTAACACTATTATAGTAACTTGAACAGAGTGTACATGTAGTATACATATAAATATATATATATATATATGAACAGAAACTGAAACTTTTACATTTAGAGAATGCAAGATTCCAATTTATTCATAAAAGTTTATTGCAAAGTCAGGTCAGTGCATCAACTACACCAAGGATTGTTACCTCGGCTTCCATGAAGGAACCATCCTTAACCAGAAAACCAAAGTGTTGATTTTTGAAATTACTGAGCAGCATGAATTTGGGTGCACCATGTTGATGGCTTGAGGCACTGAACCAAACATTAGCTGCAAAGAGGAGAACAAAATTTAATGCTTACCAAATGACTTATTTTGATTGAATTTAAGGGTTTTCTAGGACATTGGTTAAGTAATAAGTTACATCTCCATAACATTGATAATACAAAAAGTTTTCGACACTTATAACAACTAGTAACATTGCATGCCTAAAATCCTGTAATTTTTTCAAAGGAAAGCAAGCTACTTTACCTTTTCCAACTTGATGCTTGGATTGCTTTTGGTCAAGGATGCGTAATATTATCTGAGTGTATATATTGGAACTAGGGTTGAGAGTTTCAGAGTCAACTAAGGCCAAATACAGGGAAAGATATTGTGGCAATCCAGCGTCTTTGCCCTTGGGATAGAGCTGCATCTTCCTGCATGAAAAACATCATAATGAAAAAGCATTATAAATGTTCAAATTGCATAAAAACCCCTTGAACTTCAGTCATTAAGCCAAAAACCCCTCTAAATTTTGAAAAGTGATGAAAGACCTTTGAACTTTTAACAAAAGGGGTTTTTTGCACAAAATAAAAAGTTCAGGGTGTTTCGTCACTTTTTAAAGTTCACGGGAGTTTTTGTTCAGTGACTAAAGTTCAGGGGGATTTTGTGTATTTTAGCCAAACTTTTGCCATCTTTAATAATGGGAAGCTTCAGCAGTTTGTTTTAATCTAGTTTAAGGTAATGTATATGGAGAGAAATAGAGAAAAGAAAGATATGAACAATATGCATTGATTCTGTATATATACCACTTAAAGTTTCCAACATTGAAGGGTTGTGAGTCATAACATTCTGCATCCATCTTAGAAAAGTTTTCAACATGCCAAGTATGCTTATATGGAATGGCATCTTTTATCATTATTAAGGACTCTCCTTTCTCTCTGACTCTTTCTCTGCAAACAAAAACTTCTGCTCCAACTTCACATGCATCATTCACAAGATATCCATTAGAGGCATCACTGAAGATTTTCAAGGGAAAAAGTTCATCATGTCCCAATTCAACCTTCCTTCTGTTAAATCTCCTTTCCTTCCCCAAGCCATCTATCAAATGCAGAGTCCAGCAATAAATAATCATCATGAAGAAAAGGGTTGTAAATCACTAAATTGTAACACATGCACTATGACTATTAGAAATACAAAAAAGTCCCACGTTGAAAAAGGATATATATAACATTTATACTTCTATAAGAAAAATCATATAAATTTATATTTTATAACTTTTTGTTTAAATATTATTGTACCCGTATCCTATAATTTTTAAAACTAACGTACCCGTACCTTCACCCGTGCAAATACCCGTACTCGTTCAAGTGCAATTTAGACAAATGACATCCTCTACAAGTCTACATTCAAGCCCATCAAATTACAACAATGATAAATGAAAGAAAAGAAGAAATTAAATACCTTCCACTACTAAATAGTTGTCCTTGTTCTGATCAAGCAGAAAAAACCTAATTCTGGCGTAGATTTCCCAACAAAAAGGAAATGAACTTGTTTCTTGCAATGCTATGTATAAAGAAATATGGTCCTTCACATTCTTGCTTTTGTTTCCACTCGGATACAGAACCAATTTCCTGTGCATGCAATTCAACATCATCATCATCATCATCATCATCATCATATCATCATGAATTTTATTATAAATGAGAATCTATTAATACCACTTAAAGCCTCCAGCTTCAAATTCCCCTGATTCATATCTCTCTATTGAATTCTTTGTGAGCAGTGAAAATGACTGTATTTTCACTAAGTAATGAGCTGGTGGAGTATCTGATACAGATCGCAAAATGTCTGCATACAAGCAGTTAATTAATCAATACATAATGAAGTGCAAGCATAATCAAAAACAGAAACTTAGAGAGAAAGAGACATATATAGAGACCATCTTCAACTTCCATGATGAGAGACATAATAGTTCAAGTACTTTTTCTTGTCACTTTCTAGGCCATTATTTGAAAAGCTATTACTTATACACATAAAGATGTGCTTGCTTGCTTTTGCTTTCCTTGAAAACTATTGCTAATGTTTCCCTTCAAGGAAGGAGGAATCCATTCTATGCTTTCATCATAACTACAAGCAAAAAGGTTCTACATAATTATTACCAACGTTTGAACAAGGATCTATCATGTGTCTGTTATTCTTTGTATGGACGATTGCTTCTCCAAGAGGAACAATATATGCAAATCAGCAAATGTTACAAAACTAGATGGCACTGTGATCCAATTGCTATATATTTGTGTTCCAAAAAGTCCATAATCAAAATTTTGGAATTAATGACTTGAACAGTTTTTATTCTAAAGAAAAGAAATCTTTAAAATGTTAATAATATGAAATTAAATAATCTGTTTAAATAAGGGGTGTCTAGAATTAAGTGGTGTCTTTAATTTGGTGAATGCATTTAGAATTTTGAGATTCACGTATCTAAATTAATGTGATTCATGTATAGAAAGTTAATAGGTATTTGAATTTAGTCATTGGTATAAGTCTATAAATACCCTCATATATTTGGTAAGCCAAGTAATTTGAATATCGGGAGAAAATTCAGAAAAATACTCACCTCTTATCCAATTTCTTTCTCCTATTTCTAACATAAAAGATCTTGTTTTTCATAATAGGTCACATAATATTTCAATTTTTTTTTACTACCAGACCTGGTATTTTAAAACTTGATATATAATCTAATTAAACAATTCCAAATATAAATATATTCATGAAAATATGACTTAAAGATTACATAATATTATAGATACATATTATATAGTACCAAAAATTAAACTTCTATTTATGTTTTTTGAACTTAAAAAATAATAATATCTTTTTTCTAAAATCTTAAATTATTTAATAAGATTTATGGACTTTAAAAAAATCAAGAACCACAATTAAATTTTGTCAAATTTTTTAAATACAAATTTAAAATTTATGAAAATAAAAAACAGATTATAAATTTATAATAAGCTTAGGAAGAAGAAGATTCTTAATTATCTTAATTAATCTGATTTTCTTGTATAAAAAAAATAATCTGATTTTCAATAAAACTTAAAATACGTAAACCAATATAATATATAAAAAGGTTAAACTTCCAAAAAGATATGTCAATAAAATATAAACTTAGAAAAAATAAATATTATAGATATTAAACTTACAAAAGATGAAAAATTATAATACATAGATATTATACAGGGACTAAACGTTAAATTTTCAAATATAAAAATAATCGTGAAAATAGGATTTAGAATTTAGATTGCATAATTTTTTAAAAAAATGAAAATCTTATTCAAATTTAAGTATATCATGGTATACCTTAACATAATTTTTTTTGATCAAATCGTATATTCCAATCCAAGACCCCAGAAACTTCATCGAGAAGTTGGCCAAAAGAAAAAAGAAACTTCATCGAGAACGAGAGCAACGTCGAGGTAGCAAGTTCTTCTCTTTCCTTTCCTCACTTCTACCGATCATTAGATCGGTAAATCCTTTTCTACATCTACTCTGTCCGTTGCTTTATTCTTTGTTCTTTTTTATTGGAATAATTTTTTCAAGTTGATTGTTTCTTGTAAGTGAAATTCGGAGAGCATTAGCATATCCTCTTAGAAAATCGATAAATTCACTTTTACGCTGTTAACAGGTGAATTCGTCCCAACTTCAGGAAGTTATATTTGCTTAAATTTATGTTGCTGGTGATAGAATTTAGAATATATCCCAACAACTATTCATAGATCAAACAAATATATGTTATGCGAAATATAGAGAAAAATAAATAAACACAAACATTAACCTCTCAAGTCATCCCTCCACACAAGTAGCTACTAGTTTAGCATCTCAAACCCTAGATTCACCAGGATTATTTAACCTAAGTCTAATAGGCATAGATTCACCAGGATTATTTAACCTAAGTCTAATAGGCACTTAAGCCTAATAGATCCAAATCTAAACGAAAAAGATTATAATTTTTACAAATCTTTTCCTTTGACTTGAATTCCTGTACAGGACTACACAATTAGGAAGGAGAAGTAAGGTTGTGATATAGTTTATGATCCATTTTTATAGATTTGTGTGTCAAATTAAAGGTATTGCTGGGTTGATATTTTCCGTGTGAATATCGTAGTGTTGACGTATTCGGATCAGGAATTAATATGGAGGGAGAATTACCAAATGTAAAGAGGTGGAGTGTGATGTACCCTGTTTACATAAATTCAGAAAAGACTTTAGCTGAAGGAAGGCGAATTGACAGGAGCAAAGCGTGTGAAAATCCAACCTGTGTTGAAATTGGTGATTGCTGCAGCAATCTTAAACTCCCGTTTGCAATAGAGGTCTGTTAATTAGCATGTGAATTGAAGTATCTATCGAACTTTATATATCCCCAATGCTTTTGTTTGTTTCTCTGTCTCTCTTAATTAGTGCTACCTGTGAAGTGTAATTATGTTATTTTCCTTCACAATCACAGACAGACAAGGCTTACCCGCGTGATTTCATGCAACGGGGAAGAGTGAGGGTATTGCTGAAAAAGGAGGATGGAACGCTACATAATCCATCTATTTCATCCAGTAAGATAGTAATATTTATTTGGCGAAAACCTTTCGTGCCCCTAACGTTGGCCAGAAACGTTTCACATTGGGTGCATAACTGACACAAAACAAACATTAGAACTATAACTAAAACTGACTCCAAACGTTAGGGGCACAAAAGGGGTTTTGCCTATTTATTTCTTTTGCTGTACGCCACTGATTGTGTGAACTGTTGAGTGTGATTTGTTAAGTTTTACTGCCAGGGTTATTAGTAATGTTTTTATCTCAACTTGGTTAATATGCAAAGGCAATGAAAAAACAGTGGGTCTTCACAAGGAGCACTTTAATTACTACTCTTAATTCTTGCATGCTGTATGCTTCTGCTTGCTTTTGTTCTGTGTCTTCCTTAATTCACTCTAAACACCTAGGTCCTGGCTTACAAAGTTTCAAAAGGAAGTGGGCAATACTTTTCCTTAGAAAGTTTCAAAAGAAAGCGGGCATTTATATCTAAAAACCTTCACATTGAATCTGTGGAACTATTTATGCAATTATTTTTGTGCAGTTCTGTCAACTAGTTGCATAAATATTAGGACTATTCTAGAATGTTATTTTTCAATGTTGATTGCATTGCATTGCAGTAAAACAACTCATGCTTGGTGTTGCGGAGATGGTACCCAGACATCATGGAAGGATCAAGAAACAGCAGGAGTCAGCATCTGCATCGGGCAAATCTGCAAAAGGTGGAAAAAAGAAGAGATAGCCCTAAATTTCTCATTCATATTTTTTGGAACAAATTATATTAGTTTCTTCTCAAATTTAGCTAGCTTATATCCCATATCTTCTTTGTTTAAAGATATTATTAGTCTTCCAATGTACGCTTCATCAATCTTGGTTGGTAGGTGATCTCTAAACTTTCATAGAGCCTGCCTTGATCTTGGCGAGACCCAACTCAACTAAACTTTCTTTAAAAAAAAAATAATAAATTTAGTTTTTTTTTTTTTCATACAACTTGTTATTTTATGTTGAAAGAGATACATATTAAGTAGGAAATTAACATAGACGTTAGACATAATCATCACATTTTAAATTCAATCAATTACCATTATTTCTTGTAACAATTCATTAAAGAGTCAATAAAACAATTTAATCACATATATATTAGATTGTTTTAATGCTCATAAAGATAATTTTTAATTATCATAAAAGGAAAGTTTCAAATAATAAATATCATAAAATAATAATAATTAAAACAAATATTGACTCTTTTTAAAAATAGGTAATGTCAAATTTCACATTCTAATATTATATTATATATAATATTTCATATAATATTTCGTGTGATCAATTTTGCTCATATAATACAATTATTTTGAGGAGAGAAGCGCAGTCTTCTCTGAATTTCTTGTATAGGATACAGCTTTTGGCTCCTTGAGTTCAATCTTACAAGAGAATAATAATCATAATGCATTTTATTTTTTTTTCTATTATATGCCACAAAAATATAAGTTCATAAAAAGAAAGAAAGTAGCAACCAAGTAACAAAATCAAATTGAATGAACTCGTGGGTATAAAATGTGTAAATCAAAACTCATTCTAGGACCCAAGTGATAACAAAAAAATATACTTTGTTTCGCCATACTATATTAAATTGTAACATAAGATAGAAAAGCTGTAGATTGTATACTAATGGTTGATAATCCCTCAGTCTAAAGCCAATTATCATAATCATAATCATAATCAAGGGATGGATTAATCATCCTCGAGAATTGAGACCCATTCTGCGGAACCAACTTTTTTGACTAAGAAATTACAAAAGAAAAATGGAATTCAGCTATTAATTAAATATTCATCAACTTCTCCATTTATTATTCCAAAAACGCCACCACTTTCTGCATTTTTCAGGGCGCGAATTAAACAATTTGTTTATCCCAATCTCGAATAAGTCATCACAATCATAAAATAGAATACGTTCATTGAAAGATGAATAAAAATGAAGTTAAAAAATAGTTAATTGACCATCATATTTTTAGGATCAAAATCTTATATTGGATCTTAAAATATAGAGAAAAATTGATTTTGGTTCCTATTTTTGTTTGGGTAAATTACACTTTGGTACCCTGTGGTTTGACCCTATTTCACTTTGGTACCATGTGGTTTGAAACTTGACACTTTGGTACCCTGTGGTATTCTCCATTAACACTTTAGTACCCTTTGGAGCTATTTTGTAATTTTAACCATAACAAATTTTGCAAAAATTACATATTGACCCCAAAAAAATTTCAAAAAATTACAAATAGGTCCCTGGATACATATTATATAGGGACTAAAATGAAAAATTTAAAATTTTTTTGGGGTCAATATATAATTTTTGTAAAATTTATTATGGTTAAAATTACAAAATAGCTCCAAAGGGTACCAAAGTGTTAATGGAGAATACCACAGGGTACCAAAGTGTCAAGTTTCAAAC
>QANZ01026932.1:216093-249956 GCA_003254925.1 Chamaecrista fasciculata | reverse complement strand
GAGATACATTCATTCATTTCTTAGGGTTCGAATTCGAATTGGGGGAGAAAGTTTGGGGTTTCTTTCGATTTTGAAGAAATTCCGAGAGAATGCATGCGACTGATGATGAAAACTCGTCGTCGCCGTCGTCGTTTACCAATTTCGACCGTTCGCTTTTGAGTCTCTGTCGCGACCATCAGGTTCACTCCATGGAAAGCTCAACGACGCCACATGTTCACTCTGTCGCGACTTGCTTTCTCTCTCATGAGTCTCTAAGCTTCTCGATTCCTTCCTTCGCTGCCACGAGAGCTTTTCGGCTGATGAATGATGATGATGATGATGATGATATGAACTGATGATGAACTGATTTTTTTCAATTTTTGGATGATGAACTGATGAATGATGATGATGATGATATGAACTGATGATGAACTAATTTTTTTTAATCAAGAATTGATGAATTGATGAAACTTGTGTAATCTTTGGTGATTTCTGGTTGTGTAGTTTTAGGGTTTTGTGGTTTGGGGTTTGGAGTGGATGAGAAGATTAAGATGATGAAAGATGAAGATGATGAAGAGGAAAGTAGGATTTAGGGACCAAATTGCAAGAGAGTAGTTTTTTTAGGGGTTTAGGATTTAGGGTTTAGGGGTTTAGGGTTTTAGATTTTAGGGTTTAGGGTTTTAGAGTTTAGGGTTTTAGGATTTTAGGGTTTTTAATACTTTTAAGGACTAAATTGGAATGTTTGGAAGATTTTTTGGGACACTTGACAATTTTAGGAATTTAGGGTTTTAGGGTTTAGGGTTTTAGGGTTTAGAGTTTGGGGCTTAAGTTTTAGGGTTTTTAATACATTTAAGGACTAAATTGGAATGTTTAGAAGGGTTTTGGGATACTTTACAATTTTATTTTTAGCATTTGGGACTAAAATGAATGAAGAAGATGAAACAGATGAATAAGAGGATTAAAAAAAAGTTTTAGGGGATTTAGGGGTTTTGGGACCAAATTGCAAGAGAGTAGTTTTAATGAGGTGTCAAGTGGAAATGAGTTGGATACTAATTTGAGCAAACCCCCTTTTTGGTCCCTCAATTGTTACTGAGTCGAGGATTTGGTCTCTCAACTAAGTATTTAACGGCCACCTAAGCAGATAACGGTGACACGTCATCACTTAACACCTCTATCACTAACGGACCAGACATGAGGGACCAAAACGTAAACGGGATTGTACAATTGAGGGACTGAGTTGTAGTTTCCCACAATTGAGGGACCGATTCCTCGACTCAGTAACAATTGAGGACCAAAAAGGGGGTTTGCTCTTTTTTAAAAGGAAAGGAAAAATATTTTATGGCATAAAAACTTTAAAAAGGTGAAAAGCGAATATTATTCAATTTCCTTTTACGAACTGTCTGAGTCATATCTAAGACCGCAACGCGCGTTAACGCAGACAATCGCTGTCTTCCTTCGAAAGCAACGGCTGCCACGTCGGACAAAGCAAGCCATGCAAAGTGTGAACGCAAACTTTGGACTTTGACTTCACGCGCCTCTCTCTCACGTGCTTCGCACGCGCCTCTCTCGCCTTCCTTCTTCTATGTGTTTTCCTTTTCTGTTTTCACCTCGTTCTCTTCCTTCTTCCTTTTAAAACCACCTTATTCTGCCAAAAAAACCCTTACCAAATTGCTCTTAGGGTTTCTATTTTATTTTTCCTTTCGATTGTGTTCATTTCTCTTCTTCGTTCTGCTTTCATTTTTCATCTGGAACCTTCCTCTGCTATGCGGATTCTTTTTATCGCTAAATTATTGGTGGCTAATGGCTGAAAGCAGAAGATACATTCTAACTAAACAATTAGGTCAGGTTTTAATGTCTTTTTCATTCTTATAGTTGCGCCTCAATGCCGTTTGTCGTTGTTCATTGCCGCTAATTCTCTGCGATTGATATATTTCTGTTTGGATATTGCTTTTTGAATTTCATTTCCTTGGTAATTTCATTTGAGGTTTTGGTGGCATTTTCCTTTCTGCATGTTGTTAGTGTCATTTGTTTCTTCATTGTTTTTGACAGTACAGCACAAGGGAGTTGTCATTTTCTTTATGTCTTTTCTCTTTATTGCATGGTAATAATCATTCGTGTGATTGACTAGGGTCAGTGATCTTGTTTAATTGTCAAGACTCAGGAATCATGTATTACTGGCTAAGTGAGTAATGTATCAAATGAATGAATGCAATTTCAGTCATATTTTTGTTTAGTATGATTGACTTATTTGAGTACGTATCAAGTTTCACTCACTATTCTGATACACTAGTTAGATTTTTAGCTTTGTAAGCGATAATGTCTTATACCCTCCCTATCATTGTTAAAATGTTATAGACCTTGATGAGATACTACAAGAAGCAGGGCGCCGTTGGCTTCGGCCCCCTGAAATATGCGAAATACTTCGCAATTATCAGAAGTTTCAATTAACACCAGATCCACCCGTTAGACCTCCAGGTATTTCTTGTCTTTTTCTTTTTTCTTGGTCTTTCATAAATGGTTTACTTTCCCCGAATCTCAACACACTTTTTTTTGTTGTTGTTGAGTTTGATATTATCCTCCTGCGGTGGAAAGACATTTTGCCTTAACTAAGGCTTGAATTCTCAAATACGGGGACTAGCACACAGGGGCTCAAGTCCATGGTCCCTTCACAATGCACTTTGTTATTTGCGATTTGTACTCTTTCTTTTTTTTTTTTTGAATTTCCATGTGGGTTAATAGAGAAACTTCAAAGCAAAAGCCAAGACCTAGAGGGATTCAGTAAACCTTTATATCTTCTGCCAAATACATTTCATATCTCTGGTATAAAGATATAACACTAATATAGAGCCATTATTTGCTATCTTTTCGCAGCTGGATCTCTGTTCTTGTTTGACCGAAAAGCTCTTCGTTATTTTCGCAAAGACGGTCACCGGTGGAGGAAGAAAAAAGATGGGAAGACTGTGAAAGAAGCTCATGAAAAGTTGAAGGTGTGCTGTTCTTTTATTATTAGTAAGTTTCACTTTTTACATCATTGTTTTTATGAACCTATGATATGGTCATAGTGTTATTTTGAAATTGGAATTACCTCATGTAATCATCCATCTTTATGTTCTCATCCTTCGTCATACAAGACCAAGTTAATTAGTTAGGAAGCACATTTGTGGTTTTATACATATGTCGTTCATGAAAGGCTATGGCTCTTTAATTTCCTTGACAAGCAATATTTGATTTATATTTGATTTTGTCTACTTTATACCATTATGTAATTCTAGGCAATTGGGGTATACTTTATGATTTCCACATATCTGTGTAATGCCTCCCCCCTAGCTCTAGCTTCTTTCTTTTCTAACCTGGTCCCATGAGCTACCTAATTGATTGTTCTATTGTTTTGGTTAGGCTGGCAGTGTGGATGTCCTGCATTGTTACTATGCTCATGGGGAGGATAATGAGAACTTCCAGCGGCGAAGTTATTGGATGCTTGATGAGTGAGTTTATTTGACTTGATTTTAGAATTCTTAATGCCTGCTTTATAATTTGAAGTAAGTATTCAATATGTTGCTTACATTACTTCTGTAATTGGTAGTATTGTAATATTGGTTAAGCTTAAGCAATAATATAATCCTAACTTTTTAAATCTACAAACCATGAAAACACTTTATTTTATTTAAGAATTTAATGAGATAGTAAAATAGCTTTTGGCTGGTATTTAACTTTCTAGTTGGCAACTTTGATATTGTTTTGGTCTGCAGGAAGTTGGAGCACATTGTCCTTGTTCATTACCGAGAAGTTAAAGAGGTATAGCATGTCTTACTCTATAGCATTTTTCTTGGATATTATTAACAGTTATCTGGTACAATGCTCTTTTATTGAAATTGATAACCTAGTTAGTTTGGCTGATGTTAAAAACAACATTGGGTATTTCTTGCCGTTAGCTTTCTTTTGAACTCTGTTCTTAATGAGCTGTATCACATGCTATGACCAATTACAAAAACATATTTTTTTTACCCATAAATGGATCTTTGTCTTGACTGTGGTTTTTCTAATTTTCTTGTATGGCATGTTAGGTAGCCTTATGTTCTGTTCATGATAATGCTTTACAGGGCTACAAGGCGGCCATTTCCCATTTCCCTGTAAACTCAGTACCCTTGGTTGGTAGCCCTCAGGGTAGTTCTGCACAAGTAAATTCACCTATTTCCTTAGCCCAAACATCTTATGCATCAAGTGCAAATAGAGTTGATTGGAATGGAAGAGCACTATCTCCAGAGTATGAGGATGTGGACTCTGCAAGTGGTCATCAAAGCTCTTCACACACTCAACCTATTGGCAGTTTGCTGCCTCACAGTCCACCTTTGCTCGCACATGAAGCCAATGGTAAATTGCTTGTGATTTAGGATGAATTCATTCAAAGTAGATCCCCTATTCCGTGGTTTCTATGGACCTTAAAAAAGTTTGCAATAATGTTCAGTCTAATATTAGTGAACTTTTGTAATTCTCTTCCACATAATTGTATCCATCATTAACTTAATAATCAATTTTTATCCTTTTTTTGAAGGGTTCTGCAGTTTTTAGTATCTTTAGTTTATTGTGAGAACTTCTCTTGGAGTCTGAGTTATCTACTTCATTGGTTACTGTGTCAGTGTACTCTGGAAACTTCCTTTGGAGTTCGGGAGAGGTCATCTTTTTTCTTTTTATGATTCAGGTTTTCCTCAGTTGTCAAGGAGTTCCTATAATTCATGGTCATCATCTCTCCCTAGCTTTTGTCCTGGGAATTTCTCATCTACATGGCCATTTAATCAGAACACTAGCTCAAGTACAGGTGGTTTGCATGACAGAAATCTTCATGTTGAAGGATTCACTGAAGGTTCCAAAGCGGATCTCAATGTCCATAAGCTGGAAGATGCAAGATTAGATGCAGATAACACAATCCAAGATGCTTTTACTTGCAGAGATAGGATGTTCTCTGACTTGTACGTCCAGTCAGTTCTAGGAGTTTCCAAGACAGTAAAACAGGTAAATGATTGCACATATTAATATTGGTGAAAGTTTCTAAGCCTCTCCTTTCCTGCAGGATTGCTTGCTATTTTCGTAGCCTCATGTTTTGGTAAAGTTAGGGATGTGAGCACAAAGTGGACACACTATCAACAAAAGGAAATATTTAGATTGTATTCCATAAAAAAAAAAATACTAAGATTGTATTAATATTAATCAATCTTATAGTTTTGATGCAAATGTTATGAATGACCACCATATGCATGATAAGTTGGCTAACTTATGCCTTTTTTTCCTTTGGATTTTCCTGTTGCAAACTTATTATTTTGTTTCATTTAAGTTACGCCTGTCATGGTTGTTCCCCCATTTGGCTTTTTCTAAATTGTGGCAGGTAGAAAAGGAGCATGATTTAAATGCAGATCATTCTCAGTTCTGCGGTCCTTCTGATCATCCAGCTGTTGAAACTTCATCTGTCCTATTTGAACAAAAACTTCAAAATGGAAGTATATATAATGGTGGATCAGAACATAATAAATCTGGAGAGCTGAAGAAACTAGATAGTTTTGGAAGATGGTTGGATAAGGAAATTGGTGGAGATTGTGATGATTCCTTGATGGCTTCAGACTCTGGAAACTATTGGAATACACTTAATGCCCCTAACGGGGATAAGGAAGTGTCCAGTTTACAGATGCAGTTGGATATGGATTCATTGGGTCCTTCTCTTTCCCAAGAACAACTATTTACCTTCCACGAGTTTTCTCCAGATTGGGCATATTCTGGAGTTAAAACAAAGGTTTATGCTTTACTTTTGTATTATATTACATTCTTATGCACATGCCTTCATTCTCCATGCAGTTGCATCATCAAGAATTCTAAATTCAAAAACTGACACTTGATGTGTTTCTTCCTATAAAGGTTTTAATAGTTGGCACATTCCTGGGGAGTAAGAAGCTTTCTACTGAGCGAAAGTGGGGATGTATGTTTGGTGAAATTGAGGTTTCTGCTGAAGTTTTGACTGATAATGTCATACGGTGCTACACTCCCCTCCATTTGCCTGGTCGTGTTCCATTTTATGTTACCTGCAGTAATAGGTTAGCCTGCAGTGAAGTGAGAGAGTTTGAATATCGTGAAAACCCAACTGTGGGTCCAAAGGGTGTCAAAATCACACCAAAAGATGAAATATACCTTCAATTGCGACTTCTAAAGTTAGTAGACTTGGGACCTGAGAAGAAATGGTTGAACTGCTCTATTTCTCAATGTGACAAATGTAAACTTAAGGAAACAATGTACTCGATGAGAAATGAGAGTGGATTATTTCAAGATACTTTGAAGATCAGCGAAAGTGACTACGTGAACCCTAGAGATGTGTTAATACAGAGACTCCTGAGAGACAAGCTTTATGAGTGGTTGGTGTTTAAGGTCCATGAAGAAGGAAAAGGACCCCATGAGTTGGATAATGAAGGCCAAGGAGTTATACATTTGGCTGCTTCTCTTGGTTATGCATGGGCTATGTATCCCTTAGCTGCTGCTGGTATCAATCCAAACTTTAGAGATGCTCGAGGAAGAACAGGTCTTCACTGGGCATCATATTTTGGGAGGTCAGATTCTATTGGAGATTCTTTTCTTTCAAAGACCTTACTATCTTTGGATGATGAGTTTGCACTTATATACATCTCTCGCATGATGTATAGCATTTTACTAGAGAGCATAAATTATGGGCCATACAAACTTTGTTTGACTTCATGTATTATTGATTTTGTCTTTCTATATTGAGTATGTTCTTTCTTCCATACTGGAAATGCATCTAACCTGTTGAATGTCAGGAGGTATGACTCCAGTTGTATTTTGTTTTTAAAACATATTCCTAATTTTGCTTTATTTATTTTTTAAGCAAAGAAACAAAGCGCCTTTTGTTATGGTTAAACAAGTTCCTGTATTAACTTTGCATCTGTACCTTGTTCTTTCTTTCTTCTTCCCCAGAGAGGAAACTGTGATTGTGCTGATCAAGTTAGGTGCAGCCCCAGGTGCTGTTGAGGATCCAACATCAATATTTCCTGAAGGACTAACAGCTGCTGATTTAGCTTCAAGTAGAGGACATAAAGGCATTGCAGCATATTTAGCCGAGGCCGACCTGACAAGTCGTTTATCTACATTGACTGTCAATGAAAATGAGATGGACAACATTGATGCACTCAAAGCTGCTGACAGTGCTTTTGAGACTGCTCAAGCTGACTCATCTAATATGACAATGGATGAGCAACGCCATCTAAAAGAGTCACTTGCAGTTTTTCGAAAATCAGCTCGTGCAGCTGCTTTAGTTCAAGCCGCCTTTAGAGCAAGATCATTCCATCAGAGACAATTAACCAAAACTAGCAGCGATATATCCGAAGCAGAACTTAACCTAGTCGCCGCTGGCTCTTCAAGCAAGTTTCATAAGACAGGTCACTTTGAAGATTACCTGCATTTTGCAGCTTTAAAGATCCAAAAAAAATATCATGGGTGGAAGGGAAGAAAAGAATTTTTGAAGATACGCAATCGAATTGTAAAAATTCAGGTACTTACATATCAAACTATGTATCCTGTATTTTATTTGCATTTGGATCATGCTTGAATTTTAGATGCTTTTCTTGATTTAATGTAGGTAATTCTATATTTTATTGTATTTGATATTGGCAGTTTTCCAGTTCTCATGTTCAGTAGTGCTGACACTATTATTATTTTCTTTTCCTAACATAACTGACATTTGTGATCAAGGCAATGTTTTATCCTCATTATGCTTGACTCTTCTGATAGGCCCATGTCAGAGGACACCAAGTTCGTAAGCAATACAAAAAAGTTGTTTGGTCTGTTAGCATTGTGGAGAAAGCAATACTGCGATGGAGGCGGAAAGGAGCTGGTCTGCGAGGATTTCGTGTTCAGCAGCCAGTTGGCATTATGGCTTCTGGTGCCGAAAAAAGTGATGAATATGAATTTCTGAGCATTGGGCGAAGACAGAAATCTGATAATGTTAATAAGGCTTTGGCTAGAGTTAAGTCCATGCTTCATCACCCAGAGGCACGCGATCAGTATATGAGGCTTGTCATGAAATTTCAAAATTCCATGGTACTCTTCTATCTAATTTTCTTGTTCTGGACCATCTTTTTTATTAATTGGTGCTGTTCAGCCAGAGGCATAAGGTTTAATTAAATTTATTCTGAGTGATGATATTTTTCTTTTGTTTATTGTTAGCGAATCTGATTTATTTGTATTTGTTGTTGCTTGTTTTGGCATAAAATTGAACAGGTTGGTGATGGTGGAACTAGTTAATAACAGCATTTTGATTTGACACTAAAGCGAGTGAAAATCAAGAAGGTTGATGTTGCAGATTTTGTTAATTTTGAAGTCCTACAGGTATAACTTATATGTTAGTTGCATCTAACCTGATTTCTTAGAAGATAAAATATAGAAAAATGGAAAGAGGAAATGTATATGACTTTTTGTCCCCTTTTCTGGTAAATATATTCCAAATTTAGTTGGTATAGGATTGCAATAGTTGATCAGCTCTTCTTGAAATATGTGGCTGTTGACATGGACAATGTAGAATGTTTTCTTAGTAATTCCTCTGCAACATGTTATTTGCAGTTTATTATTTTAAATCATTCGGTAGAATGATTGTTTTGACTGGTATATCCATCTGCATCCGACTTTAAAATTTTTCTAATCAAATATTGTTATGATGGGGTTCACGTTTATGACTTCGTAAACGACTTATGAGAAGTGAGACATGCTAATATTTCGAGCTCAATGCCATGCCATCTACAGGAGAATCATGTGTGGTAATTGGTAATGGAAATTGAAATGAGATGGAGTTTTAGGGACAAAACTTTAAAGTAACAAAGCATTCAGATTAGGGTTGACTATTCCATATTAACATGTGATGTAATCTGTCATGTTGAAATTTTTTGTGAAATGCCCATACGCAACTCTGTTCCCTTCTTAACAAATGGGCCATAGTTAATCTTGAATATAGATAAATTCAGCTGGACTTGATATGCATATTATTCCAAAGGCCAGCTATTTACTATTTGAAACTGTATACTTGATTGTTCTGTTCTGACTTCTGATAAATTGTATCTTCTGATAAATTGATAGTTAATCT
This sequence comes from Chamaecrista fasciculata, assembly GCA_003254925.1. Classification (NCBI taxonomy): domain Eukaryota; kingdom Viridiplantae; phylum Streptophyta; class Magnoliopsida; order Fabales; family Fabaceae; genus Chamaecrista; species Chamaecrista fasciculata. The sequence goes on along the minus strand of QANZ01026932.1, from coordinate 240,850 downwards.
CGACTCATTTCTATGGGGAAAAATAGTCGCTCGCTTGTCTTGCCCCATATCCCTTCTATGTTTCCTCACATGAAAGCCCAAATTTCTTCTTTGGGCAAGACATTTGTCGTGACATCTCGTAAAAAACTATTCAACGGTAAAAAAAAGTTATAAAATCATGCTGGAGAAATGACCAAATGAAACTTGTTAAAAAGGACCAAAAAAACATCCTATAAGAAATTATTCAATAGTGAATAACGTGCGTTATAGCCAAACACGACCAATGACCAAATGAAACTCACTAAACAAGGTAAATGTGCGACAGTTACAAATCACAATGATCAATTGAATAGAATAGAGCGAGATTCTCAAACATTGAGCGAGAAAAAAAATACATAGAGAATGATAGCAAAAATTGCCAATACTCGAAACCTTCAGGAATGCATATCTTCAACTCCGTCCCTGAAAAGTGCTCGTTACATCATCAGTAGAATTCTGCAGAGAAACGGGTGTGTTAACGTTGAAAAGAGACATACGAATCAGTCACCATATTATTCATTCTTAATTGAAGTGGATACCTTTCAATTAATCCTATGAATATCCACGTCACCCTTGGGAGTTGGAACCCAATGTACTAGACGAGAGTATACTATGTACAAAGTAACAAAACCAACTGGTGCAATAAACAACAGAATATACTATACAAAACTGAAAACTGTATGCTCTTCAATGTTCAAAGCTGTTAAGGTCTAGCCGTGTGGATTATTCTCACGAGAAAGAAGCCGTTCAGACTGAGACAGCCTTCTGCTGATTTCCACATTACCCAATTTCAGAGAGCTCCTATCCTGTAAACCAGAAACAGGAAGGAAGGTGCATGAGTGAGTGAGAACTGAGAAGTAACTGTTGCAGTCTTTTAGAGTAAACTTATTGTTTAATCTTGAATTTGACTCAAAAATACGATTTAGTCTCTAAATATTGAAAATATGTTTTTGGGTAATAGTTGATATTTGTAAAAATTAAAAAATGTATTTCCAATCTAAGGACTAAATCTTTATTTTGAAACAAATTTATAGACTGAAAAATATAATTTCTCCAGTATTTTATGAGTATAAATGCCTTAATCTTTGATGAATGTTGGACAAGTTGTTGGTGGTCTCTTGTGGCATAGAGAGTTTTAACCATGTCATCCAGCTCTGCAACCTTCCTTATGAGGTTGGTCTTATCCATCTACAATCAAAAACAGTAAAAATTTATGAACATTACTTCATCATAGCGGGTGCTCACTCAGTTTACTTTTGAGAACTTTCGACAAATGTGACATTTTCTACCTTCAACATATCATTCTGGGCTAAAAGCAACTGATCTCGCTCTTGAAGTTTCTGCACGGCTATCTGCGTAGCGAGTATATCTGCATCTCTAGTTTTCAACTCCAATTTGCAGCTGAGTGACATAATCAAAGGATTGAGAACAATGGACAATAAGTTCGGTAGCCTCTATTGTGTTCTTCAAATGGAATGTACGCATATAGCAAACAAAAAGAGCAGTATAATTTAAAGGGTAAATTACACTTTGGTACCTTGTGGTTTGACCCTATTTCACTTTGGTACCCTGTGGTTTGAAACTTGACACTTTGGTACCCTGTGGTATTCTCCATTAACACTTTGGTACCCTTTGGAGCTATTTTGTAATTTTAACCATAACAAATTTTGCAAAAATTACATATTGACCCCAAAAAATTTTCAAAAAATTACAAATAGGTCCCTGGATACATATTATATAGGGACTAAAATGAAAAATTTAAAATTTTTTTGGGGTCAATATGTAATTTTTGTAAAATTTATTATGGTTAAAATTACAAAATAGCTCCAAAGGGTACCAAAGTGTTAATGGAGAATACCACATGGTACCAAAGTGTCAAGTTTCAAACCACAGGGTACCAAAGTGAAATAGGGTCAAACTACAGGGTACCAAAGTGTAATTTACCCTAATTTAAATATGGAGCAAGGTAAGTAAGTCAATATTCTGAAAAATAAGATATAACATTAATGAGACAGTTTAATTATTCCATACTAACCTCTCTCTTTCTTCGAGTAGTTCATCAATCAGGAGCTTTTGGTTAAGAACCTCTTTTTCCTAATGAAAAGTACAATGATAAATTAAGATAACACATGATAAAATAAATCATATGATGATATATGAATATAATGGACTGGACCCAAAAAAAAAAGAATATAATGGAAGTTATCTCTCTAGAATTTCATATTAATAACAATTTTTTAACTGAAATAACGGTATGGAGAGAAGTAATTCCTACAAAAGTCTACAAAAAAAAAAAAAAGTTTTTCTCCTTATAAATGACATTTTGTTAAGTTTTTTTTTTTCTTTTCTTTTTCAAAGTCACATTTGTCAATTTTTTCTTCAATAGGGGACACGTGTCATGTAAAAGTTAACCTCGGCTAACATACAAATAGTTGAGGTTAACTTTCGATGTCAAAAAATTTGAAAAAAGTGACATTAAAAAAAAATGTCATTTTCCATCATATCCAGATTATAGGGAGAATGAATAAAAAAAAAAGATTATAGGGAGAAAAAAAACAAAATTTGTAGATATTTTCCTTAAAAATACTTTCCCCCACTTCAGTAAAAAAAATCCTTAATGTCAGCCTCTGGTTACATGAATAGAAGGATCTTGGCAACAGTTGCTGCATACACCTCTAGGTAACAATAAAACAACCTTAAAATAAACAAGGACCTAAAAATAGCCACATAAAAAACAAATACTTAGATATAAAACAATATAAAGTATCAAATAAGAATAAAAAGGGAAGACATCATAGTCTTGGCATCGAGTACCTTTGCAAGGAACTCCTCTCTTAGACGATGAGCCTCCTCCACTAATTTCAGAATCTGGCTTTGGTCTATCAAACTCTGGAATATACAAGATAACAAGAAGCATAAAGGCAAGGAAATGAGAAATCGTAAACAAAAAGTAACCCTCTCATAAAATGAGGCCGAAACTTACTGCATAGTTGGTCATGTCCATTTTGACACCAAGAAGATCCCGAATGACGTCATGGGTCATGCTTTCAGTGGCAGCCAGTCTTGTTTGTAGCATACATACCTGATTATAAAGCCACCACAGAGTGAATATTTGTTTCAACCAGGTTTATAGATCCTATTTAATCGCTAAAATCTTAGTTTGAGTGATACTTCAACATAATTGTTAGTCCTGATATGTTTTGGAGTGTGTGACAAAATTTGGATACATATTGAACTACATTTTAACTAAAGTTAAATTCCTTATGATTTAAGCGGTTTGAAAAGACTTCATTTAGTATCGTTCATTCAATATATCATTTAGAATTATTATCATCATCGAATGAAAAATTATACTAGTGTTCAAGCATTTACTCAGAGGACAGTGATCGAAGGAAAAAGAAGAAAAAGGAAAAGAAGGTTTAGAGACCTCCTTCTGCCTGCTAGCTGCTAGTGCTTCCAATTCCTCCACACGGAGCCTTGCCACGGACAATTCCTGATCTTTCTCAATATTCATCTGCTGAACAAGATTTGAAATGCATCTAAATGGTGAGCTTGATCTTGGCCTAATTGAGCTTCTCTCGATCTTTTCCGGTGCTGCTGTTGATGTTGAATTTGACATTTCTTTTCTCACTTCACGAAACATGGACTCCAGGCTTTTGTACTGTTGAGAAGGATACAGAAGGAAATGAGGAGTCAGGCAAGAATATAACGACTTAAACCGACATTTATTTGGGGAGTAAAAAAAACAAATATTGGTAATCAAACTTTATTCTCAACACAATGGAATCCAGAACCAAGTTGAAAGAATATGAACTTAGAGTGTGCTTGTACCTTCTGTTGGTACTGCAATGCCTGAGCTTCAGCATGCAATACGACTTCAGAGATGTATTCTTTGCATTGTTTGATCTTTCAAAATATTGACAAAATGTCAGAATTCAAAACTAAGAGGTAATAGAAATACCTTAATCATATGTTTTAACTACTTTTCAGAGACTTTGAGAATACCTGGTTATCTTGTTCGGCCTTTTCCTCTTCAAGAAGTTTTATCCGATTAAGTGCTTCATGAAGTTCCGTTAATTTATGGGATGATTGTCTGCAACATAATTATTTGTCCGACATTCAGAACAATAAAGCCAGAAGGCAATGATACAAATCAAGAAAACAACAGGTTTGACCTAGATATTGGCTCTTCAGTTTGTTGAATCCCTGTACTATCTGTGTCTGTATGTTGGGCTAAGTTGTCAACTGCTTGCAATCTCTCTTTCAAAGCTTGGAGTTTCTTTTCGAGTGAATCCCTAATTAAATGATGTCTTCCCACCTCCTCATCCATTTCATACACCTAAAGAGCAACATCGGATTTTAGTCATCAGAAAGATTAGCTGATACTTGAGTCCAAAATCAAAAGGTCATCGAGTAAAACATCATGTATATTCAAGCCATATTAGGGGTCAAGCATGTCAATTGTGCAAGAAAATAACCTTTTTCTCTAAAACATTTATGGTACTCTCAAGCTCCTCAACGGAATGTTCTAGAATCTTGACTTCCTCTTCCTTCTGCTCAGCACGGAGTTTACTATCCTCTGACTCCTGCACACGAGAAATAAGTTTTAGTGTTTTACAGAGGACAATTCTACCCATAAAAGTCATTTGACAGTAGAAAGACCCGGAAATCAATTAAATAGCTACCTGACGAGCTTCCATGGCAATAGCTTCCTTCTCGTCAGCGAAAGAATAAGCCACCTCAAGCTTGTCATTCAAGACACAAACTTCTTCATGAAGTTGATCTCTCTCTATGATAACCTTTCTTAATTCATCCTTAACTCCTTCTAACAAGGATAGTGATCTATTTTCCAGCGAAGAGGTCAAATAAACAATTTCTTTCTCCAATCCTCTGATCATTTCTTTCTGTTCATCCAACTGCTCTTCAACTTCAGACTTTTTGGCGTTGAGTTCTTTCAAGAGCTCCCTTAACTCAGCATTTTGAACTGAGAACTTCTCAATTGATTCTTGAGCAAGCCCAAGCTCAAAATTTGATGTAGATAAGGCCTTTTCAGCGTCAGCAAGAGAACCTTCAAGTTTTCTATTCTGAAACAGAGTATCTTCAAGTTGAACAGTCTTAATCTTTAGCTCCTGCCGAACTTGGCTTAAAGACACAATTAACTTTTCTGTCTCTTCCTTAATGTCTTTTCCGTTGGAAGCTAACTCCTGACACAGCCTAAAGTCAAAAAGTAAACCCTCTAGTAACTCTTCTTTCCTCTCTAATTCCTTTCTAAGAGCCATATTTTCATGCATTAATTTACTATTGGGCAAGTCCTGCTCCTCTAGCAAATTTTGGATATCACTTTTCCCTAAGCTTTCATTACATGTAGCCCTGACGGAATCTACAGATGGAGCAATATCAAACAAATTACTCGATTCCCCGTGTCTAACCGATTGAAGATTATGGTTTACACTAAAGAAGGGGAATTTACTGACAAGCTCTGTTTTATAGCAATTGCTCAGCACAAAAGATATAAATCTTTCCTCCGTAGTCTGAGAGCATATATCTTCTAGAGATGTTCTCAGGCTTTTTATAAAGGATATCGGCTCCTGACAAACCAACAAAACATCGGAATAAAGTCCCGTGAATTTCTTCTGCGCTTCTGTTTGCACTTGCAAGAAACACTCTTCAAGCATTGCAACTGAATTCGCCATCTCTATCAAAGTGGAATGGACGTGATCCATTAGTAATTGCATTTCTTCTTCTTTATGGAATATTGAAGATTTAAGTTGTTGAACTTGTTCTGCCAAGCTTGCTTTCTCCGTCATCAGGTTTTGGCCAACCTGCTTCCACGTGACAGTCTTCTGTTTAGCATCTTCATATGCTTCTGTCAAAGCATGGAGCATAAAATCTGCTTCCTTAACGGTTGCATGAGCTTCCTCAAATTTGGTTAAGAATCCGTCAGCAAGTTTGGTTTTCATATCACCAAATACCTGAATCACAGTTAAACAACCAAAATCATAAAAATCAAGTGTTGTTGTTCGGGTTTAGTAAAACTTTTGACGATATCCAAATTAGAGCAATAATTAATAATTATATAGCTGTTTTGCAGTCATTTTAGGAGAGTTTAGCAGCTTAAAGGATAGCTAGATACCTCCATGTCATTCTGGCACCCTGCTTCGGCTTTTTGCATCATCAATTCAAAACGAGACTCCTTTGTCACTTCTATCATTCATCATAACATTATTATTAACCTTTTCAGTAATTTCAAAAGACTAGACATAAAAGGACTATCTTTAGTGACTAATATTTATGGATGGGAAATGGAAGAACTGAAAAGAAATGGTACCTTTGGAGCAAGAACAATTTTGACCATCCAAGTCTTGGCAAAGTGCAGAGAAATTGACATACAGTTTATTGAAAGCTTCGTAAGTAGCAAATAATTCATGTCTCAGACAGGATGCTGCTGCTTCACCTTCAGTTGACCTCTTCATGTGTTGTGCATTTTCTGATTCTTGATTATCAGCTTGAGCTGTGACACCTCTTTCAGATTTCAAATTCACCATTTGCTCAGTTATTTTTCCAGGAAACCTAAACCGGCGGCTACTTGTGGACCCATGCAACATGTTTCCGGAAGTAATGCTCTCAGCTTCAGTTGATATATCAGAGAATGAAGAACTATCAAGACTCAATGCATCAGAATCAGTGAGATCTTCCTCCATTAATGAGCAATTAGACAGATCTATTTTTGCGTTAAAATAATTCTCTATGACACTTAGTTTTGTATTCATAACAAGAAGTTCCTTTTGTATCTGATTCAGTGAGTGCAACCAGTCTTCAAACTTCAGACACTTGTCTGTATTCAAGTCCTGAATTTGTTTGACAGAATCCAGAACCAAGTCCCTATAAGGAGAAAGGCTGAAGGCACTTGTTTGGAAATCTGTTCTATGTGTTTCTCTGTCCGCACAAAAAGCATCATCAGCACTCTCCATCTCCGGTACTTCTAGTTTGGTCAACTCAACTTGAGCAAATAGATCTTTTGGAATCACAAGATTTTTACCACCCTGATTCTCATACATAGTTTGACTGTGCAGTTTAGTGATCATATCTTGTTCAGGAATGGAAATATCTCCCTGGACAACATTTGTGTGGACTACTTTTTGACTATCACAAAGCCACTTCACTAGTAAAAAAGCAGCATCAGCTCGTCTATCTGCTTTGCTGAGCTGATCATTTTTATATTTGACTTCATTTTCTAGCATCTTTACCACATTGGTCTTCTCATTCAACAACATTCTCAATTGAATTGAGTCTTCATTATCTTCACTGTCTTCATTGTTATGTACTGGTTGAAATGCACTTAAGGCTACAGTTGCTTCCTTCAAGGAACTTATCTTAGATTCCATGTCCATTACCATCTTCTGCGCTTCTTCCAAGCTACTTTGCAGCTGCTGAATTGTTTCCTCCTTCTCAATATAGCTTTTGACAGCCATGCCAAAGTGTTCACTAATCCTAGCATTGACTTCAGGAAATGAACTAGTGATGCTTTCTACTTGACCACAGGCATCTTTAAGAGATCTAGAGCCATCTAGAAGGAAGGTTGTTAGTTCCAGCGTCGCTCTTTCGCATTCCAAACATAGTGTCCGTATTTCCTCCTCTTTTTTTGCCACCATATTTCTTAGCTCTGTATTTTCTTGGGCAACAGAGCTTAACCTCCCTTCTAAATCTGACTGAAGACCTGCAATCTCTTCCTGCAAGTGCAATATTGTTCTTGTGGTCTCCATCTCAACCTCTTCACAGACTAATTCAATCTGAGTTTTCTGAGATAGCTGTAATGCCCATTTCTCTTGTTGTTGTTCATTAAGTAACTTAACCGCCTCAAGATCCTTACTCATTTTTTCCAATTTGGCCTCCAATACTTTCTGTCCGTTATCTTCATTATCTTTGGCGGGGATTTCTAAGGCACCCAACGAATTTTCTTCAATTTTATTTGCTAAAACATCATCAGTTGCCCAAGTATACGATGGCATCTCATCCTTAAAAGAAGTTGTATCAACCTGTAAAATCTAACAGTTATGAACTTATTTATTGAAGAAGAAAGCACATATCTGTATTTTGTTTCACAACTTTTACTAAACTCCATGAAGAAAAAAGGTCCAGCCATATGCTGACACGAACTGTACGTATATCTAAGAAATACTTACCGAATCAGACATCACTCGATCAGAGTTTATATACTTTCCAAATTCTGTTTGTAGTCTATCTACATCACTGCAACATAAAAGGGGAAAGGAAGGAATAACAAAATTTGTTAATAAGTTCAATTAGACTCGTTTTGGGGTACAATTGAACACTTTCACTTCTACCTAAAGTATTAATGAGGGAACAGAAAATAAAACAAAACAATCGAATGAATGAATCAAACAGTCATGCGGAAAATGGAATAAGGTTTGACCGCCTCTGATTTTTTTTAAAAAAAAAAAAAAGCACACCGCCTACCGAAGCAATTTGGAATTCATAATCTGGCAATCTTGCAAGTCCTGTTTAGTATCACTATCCTGAAACATAAAGGAGAGCAAGTAAAAATAGGAAATCTTCACTAGCCAAAAAAAGAAACTTCATAACTAAAGATGACTGGACCTGGTTTTCATTTTGCATGGGAAATGTAATTTTCTCTTGAAGATGGACGACGAGCTGCATGTGAAAAACACATTTCAGATATCCATAATATGATCCATAAGAAAGGTGGATTTTAATTTCCAGAAGTGATTGGGAAAAATTGTTATGATTTATAAAACCTGATCACGTAATTCAGAAAGTTCAGTAAGCAATCTTTCCCGCTCTCCGTGCTCATAAAAGTCTTGGAACCTGGTCACTGATTCAAAATCTGTCACTGGAATACAGTATGAGTTTATGAGCATTAATTCTTAGTTTAACTTACTGTCGTAGTTGATATGAAATTCTATCATTCTCCAAAGCAAGCCTGGTTGATTCTGGGTTTCTTTCAGCCCTCGCTTGAAGCTCCTCAATCTCCTCCCGTAAAGCCCTGTTTTCCTCCACGAGATGCTTTTCAGCTGACAGTGCACCATCTACTAATAATTCAAGTTGTTTAATTTTCTCCTCACAGAGCCTCAACTTAAACGCAGTATACTGAGTATCCTCTTCCTTTTGTCGAGCCTGCAGAGGATAAATGAATTTTAAACTCACGAGATCAATCATCATAGGCGCTTAATAAGAAGAGAAACCTGAAAAAATGGGTAGCCACATCTTTTAGGTAAACAAGTTTTTTTTATGCAAGGCTAAAGGAGGTAATCTGAAATCTAATTTTTGCATCAAAACTAGACATACCAAGAAGTTCAATCGTTCAATTTCAGCCTGTAAATCCTGGATTGTAGTCTCAGCCATTTTTTCTCTTCTCAAGGCACCTAACAAAGCGGCTTTCATGCATTTTATCTGCCAGGTATATAGTAACTCTGACTTTCATTAGTTCAATTTTTTTGGGGATAAAATCCGTCGACAAACTCATAGAGCCCTTAACACAAGAGCTAAACAACTAGAGGGAAATTGTCATGAAAATTACCTCCTTGTTTTGGTGACATAGCTTGTGACCCACAAATCCTTCTGACGATTCACTCCATCTACGGAGCTGAGAATTTGGATCCATATTGGACACAAGGCTCGGGAAGTTTTTATTCTCTATGAGAAAGGACAACTGACCCTGTTCAATTTCAGTAAACACCATAGTTGAGTCAGCTCCGTGAAGTAGTATATTTCGGTGGAACACTACCACAACATGGCAATATTGTTTAATACCTTCAACTGTTGGATTTGCCACTGCAATGCATTTATGTCACCTGAAGCATCTTCATTCACTTTTGCCTTTTTGTAGGAAGAGGAAGAATATCAATCAAGTCAAATATTATCAGCAGAAAAGAAACTTCATAAAGGTATGCATGTATTAAAGAATTATTTAGAGTGAGTACATTGTTTTGAATGAGCTTGGCTCGCTGGGCAAACTTCAGAGTGCTTAGGGTTTCACTTGCTGAGCTACATGAAGCAAAATATATGTTAAGGATATAACGAAACAAATGGCAAAATCACTTGGTTTCTATTAACTAGTTTATACGAACCAAATGGACGGGCTGACATTTGCAATGATCATTGTTTTTGAGTTCCCACCAAGAGAATCCTGCATGCAAATTTTATAGAATACAATCTCATATCCCTGAGCAACCATCTGTAAAATATTGTGTACCGGAGAAAAAAAATCTTTATTTCCAAAGCTCTCGGTATAACCTGAAGAAGAAATGTAAGCCTTGAATCTCGATAGGGGACATGTCTTGGTTTCCCATGCGTCAGATCCACCAAAGTCATAATGACCAAGCTATTTAAATTCCATACAGAATAAATGAATGATGAAGGTCAATCCATTGAGTTTGTCAATAGTAGTATTTTTATTTTTGAATATACTGCAGTATATCAATAACAAATTACCCAAGTGTTGACAAGGATTTGTTTATATTTGCTGCTTCTTTCAAACGTTCACTATCTGCGCCGGAGCTTTTCTGCCTACACGAATGTGCAAGTTAACCCAGCTTCGTTAAAAAGGATACCGACAGCAAGCATTGAAGATTCTGACTATAAGTAATTAATAATTACCTTTCAGAACCAGCTAGATCTACTAAATTCAACCTTGCAAACCTAAAGTGAGTCATAGAATCTTTCTCCCATCGGCTTTCAATATTACAAGTGAAGACACTGTGAGATCGACTGCTCTTACAGTTCATATGGGTTGCAGCCACCTTTCTATTGGCAGTGCCCTGTTTAAGTGTGTAGGATGATAAGAGAATGCCATATATGGTCAAGCACTAACACATGGCATCAAGCTAAGTGGTAATTATACTAGTTTGACAGGACCCTAACCTGTAACAAAAGCTTGAGAACATCATTAACAGTTCCCACACTATGTTCAGTGAGGTTTTCAACGTATACCCCCTTCTTCATATCTTCTCTGAGCTACAGAGAGAATACTGAGTTATAAACTCTTGCTATATAGAATGTGAATTGCATTTAAAAGAAATGAGCAATATGAAATTTTGGATTACTTGCAGATTAGTAGATGAAGGCTCTAAAAGATCTGTTATTTGCTCATTGTATATCTCTAAAAAGGAACATTTGCAGCTGTATCTCAGTTTATCATCCCTCCTGCTCTCTTCTTCCTACATAATAAAACTTTTAAGAAATTCAATCTTAAAAAGAATAATAATCAGGGAAAACACCTCAATCTAAATATCGCACCGCCTTAATCCTCGTAAATAGATGATCAAAAACTCTGGGTGTTATCCCACTATCTTCAGTAAGGTGTCCTTCTGTCTCTTTTATCTCGCCCATCATGGTATATGTCTTGCCACTGCCCGTCTGCAAAAGAAGAGCTTTAACTTCACCAGCAAGCTCACAAACAACTAATAATTTGATAGCTACGCGTGAACACACAAAACATGAAAAGTTCATACCTGGCCATAAGCAAACATACAGCTATTGTAACCAGACAAGCAATTCTCGACCATGGGCACTCCAGCAACTCTAAACAGGTTTTCCTGGATAAATTTATGCAATAAGCATATATATGAATTATGAAGTAAACATTCAATATGCCATTTTTATTTGTTGATTTCATGGGGATTTTAATATGAAATCAAGACTTACATACAACTCTTTATTATCTGAACAACAATAACTTTGACATTTAAAACCAAGCTCCCGTTCACTAAACAAAACTTTTGCTTTAAGTTATTTCGCACCTGAGATAAGGTCTCACATGCAATATGATCGAAGGTGAATCTGGTTTCAGGATGACCAGCCCAAACCAAAGTCTGAGCGTTTTCCTGTCTCAAGCACCGATCGTATCCTTGTTCAAGCTTCTCGATATTATTTAAGGGTCGAATTCTTATGAGTACCTGAACGCAACAACCACAACTGAGACTCAAGAACATTGATGGAATAAGAAAACAGGCACTGAATATAAACCAAAGAAAACAGTCTTACAAAACCTGCACATTATGATCCATCCAAAAAGAAGGGTCTTCTTTGAGCTCGAAATGCTGAACTTCCTTGCACAACTCTGAGTTTGCAACCGAAATACCTTTCAAAAATGTACCGGAACTCCCAGATTTTCCACCACCTGAGTATGGAACTCTGCTTCCAGCACAAATCCCCACTGATCCACCGAGCGAAACTCTCGATGCATTTCTCGCCGGGGTGCTTTGTGCCGAGTTGGGCTCCGAATGTGCCTTCCCATTACGACCCAAAACCCTCGGAGTCGCATAGCTAAAACTGAAGTTCCCAAACCTATCAGAGGAAGAAGCTTCAATTCTTTTGTCCGATGATCGACCTGGTCGAATCGCTTCGAGTTTATAATGAGAATTAACTTCAGATTCAATAGATTCCTTTTGGCACTGAGACGGGTCTGTTATAGAGTTCAAAGGAGTCCTCGGAGGTGGATAGCTATTTAGCGACTGTGAAACCTCAAACTCATTCTCATTTCCTTCTAATTGACTAGGGTTCCTCGAGATGTTCCGACCTAGAGCTCGAGAAGTAGAGCTTTCGTTAAACATCCTGCTACTCGGAATTTGCTAGCAGAAAATTTGAATGAGCTAGGTTTTAGTCCATGAAGGAGACAAAGAAATTGTGAAAAAATTCAGGTTCTGTAATAACGATTGATAGAGAGAAGCAACGAAAATTGGAATAGAGAAGGAAGCAAGTGTGTGTCAGATCAGAAAGTAGATGCAATATGCTGAAGGTAGCTCATAAATAAAAAAATTAAAAAAAAAAAATGCAGGCCCGCCTATTTTCAAATTAAACTATTGCTTATTTACGCGCATACCCTTCTACAAATGTGTAATTTGCAGTATGACCTCTGACGACGGATTTCAAATTTTAAATTCTGATTTGGAGCTGCATTACAAGATCCAATCAGAGCTTATCAATAATTCCCGAATTTTTTTTTTTTGGCGAAAATAATTCCCGAATTCTGTATGTATAATTATAGTTTAAAAAGTTCAAACTTTATTTTTTGATCATAAATATTTCATTAGCTTAAGAATATTTTAAATATTTTTTTAATGTTCCAAAGAACAAACAAAAAGAATTTTTATAAATAACTATTAGATATAACATGAAATGCTAGTCTTGTTGTTCTTACATAGCCTAACTCATATTTATCTTGAAAAGTAGCAAAATGAATTGTTAGAAATTAAAGTTTGTTACTTAAGACCCGGCATAAATTGTTCTATAGACCCGGCTTAGGTGTGGGATCAAATTATAGTCGAATAAAATCTTAATGTTTAAATAAGGGTAGACAAATTTTTGTCATTTGATTACATTGTGAGATTATGTTTATGTATACTTAAGCACATATAAAATGCAATTATTTATTAATTATATTGATCATTATAAGTTCAATTAATCATCTAAGAGAATATATATCAGACACTTTCTAGTCACGTATTTATATATATATATATATATACTAGAGGCTTTGCGTGCCCGTTATGTAAAATAAATGAGGGACTAAATCGTTAACTCAGTAAAAAAGAAGGGATCAAATAATAATTTTCCTCTTATTATTAATTTTGTACTATAGTTTTAAACTGTGGACAACCAGAAAGGGGTGGAGCCATATAATATAAGATATATATATATATATATATATTCTAACATCTTTAAAAGTTGTTAACCATGCCATTGCCAATTTGCCATGGTACCTTAACAAACCTTCTTTACTCTTGCTCCTTCATATCGCTATTTTATTATTATATTGACTTAAATAAGAAAGAAATTTCACCAAGACTTTCCATCTATAATATATTTATGCAACCACTCAATCAAAAAGTAGTCACCAAATAGGCAACTATGTCCATAACTGCATGTCACTAATTGTCTAGTAATTACATAAATGAGCCAATTGATTAGTTTTATGATCATATCAGGGCAATATTAAATTTAACTTGCATGCCTTTTTTAATAAACTCTTTTGCGATACTTTAAAGATAAAAAAATTATGAACTATAAGATGCGTTGTAATCTATTCTTAAACCCATATGATTTCTTTCACCAATTGAAATTTAAATTTGAATTTGAATCTAAAAGTCAAAATGATTTTAGAAACTGGCCTACAGAAAAGATATAAAATATATCTAAGTAAATGCGAACAAAAATTAAAGTTCACATGATTTTGCATGATGAGAACTTGAGCAGCGGAGCTGATATAAAGTTACGGAAGTTAATTTGCTTTGCTAGAGGGATTGGAATTAGGTAACAGAAACTCTAACCACCCCATTTTACTCTATGCTCTCTCTCCCTTGCGTTTTTTTTTAGAGTTATTGTTGGGTTGTCACCCTTCCAACGGTACTAGTCCCCCTTTATTTTTCTGTATAGCAGCTGTAGCCCCTCTGTCTAGGCAGTGTTAAAACTATCTCCCCCGTGAGACTCATTTTCTCTCTTTATGAGAGTGTTACTTTATTTTTAGGATTTTGTGACGGCAACGTTCTGGATCAGAACTCCCACGGTATCGATATGTTTTGGCTTTCTCTGCTGCAGCAACTCTGGAATAGACATTCCACTGCGGCTTCTGACTTCCATGGTGGTTTCCTAGGGTGGTTCCGGTTTTTGGGTGTTTGGTGGAGTTTTTTCTAGGTCAGGTACTTACACGGCGTCGTTTCTTGTTTTGCTTTCACGGTGGCATTTTATCAAATAATTATTGTTGCTTTGAGTTTGATTATGTCTTTTTTTAGAGCAACCGGGGTTGACATTATTTATGTTTCCAGTTCTTTATATGATTGTAGCTTTAGTTGGATCCCTAAATCCGTTAACTTGACAGCTGTTTGTCTATCCAATTTGTTTGACACAAGAATGAGTCCTCTTGAATGGGTTAAAAACCCTCTACCTTCGTTAGTTGATATCTATCTAGTGTTAGTTGATATCTATCTAGTGTTACTTATGTTAGGGAGGAATTGGCTAAGGGATTGGAATTTGGTCTACTACTAGCTATAACAAATAATTATACATTAACAATTCAATGTATATAATTCATATTACAATACAATATTAAGTTCAAATTTTACAATTTGGACTTTTAGATCTTTTATTTGTTTATTTGTATTTTATTAATTACTGTGTTGGAGATTAAAAAAAAAAGCTCAATTAAAAAACAAAAGAAAAGTGGTTTTTCCAGTTGTGTTGACAAGGACTTTAGTGATTTTATACTTGTTGGGTGACACGGATTCAATTCCGATATAATAATTCATTTTTATTTTTTTGATAGTATAAATTATAAAGTGAGTCAACTCTTAAAAGAATTTTTATTCTTAAACTTGATCATTTTGTTTAATAAATATTGATCACTTGATCAGACTAATCAAAGATAGACCGCTTGATTTAGTTTGAGGTATGCTCTAACCTTGGTGAGCCCCCGGAGTCCAACTCACCTAAACTTTTATTCACCGAAAAAAAAAAAAAAAGATAGACTGTCTGATTTAGTTTGATTCTCGTAACATTGATTTTTTATACATGCTTTTGAGCTTTTATTGGATAATAATCTTTTTAGTTCCTTGAATGAGAAAACCTATACGATAATTTCATAAAATGGACAAGATGGTAGATTGGATTTGTTTGGTACTATGAGTTGTGGAAGAATTTTTCTTAATTTTAACGTGATTCTTATTCAAGTAAATTTTAATTAAAATGCAAAAAAAAAGTTGCTTTTGTATTTACTAAAATAAGTTAATAAGATCTTTGATTAATGTAATTATTACGTCAAGTGATTTTTCCATGATACTGTGTTAATATTATAACCTATTTTTATGAAGTAGTAACATTTTTTATGGTGGCATGTGAGAAAGAAGCAAAAGCTTTTTTCTTCTCAAAAAGCAAGGAAAAACAGTCATATATAATATCTCCCTGGTTAGTTTTTAAAAGTTCACAATGATTTTTAGAAACTGGCCCAATGTGCTGGAATAAAGTTAATTGGAGTTTAATACCAAAAAAAAAAAAGTTAATTGGAGTTTAGAACCTAGGATGCCAATATTTTACTAAGAGAGTCAAAAAGTACAAGAGACCAAATAAGAAACATTATATTTGAAAACTCACTCTCCTATCCTATGGGAAGACACTAACAATAATCTCATGGGTAAATTTAGTAAACACTCTGCAACATAGGTTCTACAAAATCCAAACTCCATGCTTCACACTTTCACAGTAGCAACAACAATGCGCCAAAAGATTTTAAATTCTCCTAATTAAAATAAAGGAATAAAGTTTTTTGGCGCATCATCATTTAAAAAAAAAACTATGCAACCATCATTTTTCCATCCATTTTCTCCTTCATTATCAATGGATAACAGCAATTCGTGATTCCAATTTTTTTCTAAATAAAAAAGAAATCAATTGCGTACAAAAGTGCAGAAGAAAAATTGCTTTAGCCTTCATGACATATACATGTGGTGTAGAAACTAGAAAGTTGGTGAAAAGGTAAGAGAAGTTACTGCTCACAGTGAACATGCCATGTGAAGATAGGAAAAAAAGAAAAAAAACCTTTTGCACAATGTTTCATTTAGGGGGCAATTTTTCTCAACTGCTGAAGAACTTACCAAAATTCCAAAACCATACCATACACTGCTCAATTTGAAGTCTCAAAGAAGCATGTCACAGAATACAAAAAAACTCTGCCTTTTAAGTGCATATTAACAATAATAGATAAAAGACACTAAAAAGTTTAAACTCAAACTCTCAAATGAGCCTCGTTACCGTGTGAAGAAATGCTCCAAGAAACAAAGCCAATTGGTAAGGCATCCACGGAATATTACTGCTCTGTCCACTTGCTATTATGCTGCCAGCAGCTGATATACAAAAACATTCAGTAATCAAAGACTAACCACCTAAAAAATAAGAGCCCAAGACCATATATATATAATACAAGATTATGATAATTTTGACCATACAAACAGTCTGACATGAAGGGAAATTGGTGGAGGAAGAGGAAAAAGTGTTTTTTTAATCAAAATCTCATTTTAGTTCTTGAACTAAAAGGTAAATTCTGTATTGACCCTTAAACTTTCTTTTAATTCTATTTTAGTCCTTAAATTTTTTTCATTTGTTTGCCAAGGTCATGTGTTCAGCTCAAAAATACTGATAAAACTAAATGGAATCATGTTTTGAAAGGACATTTTGTTTAAACTAACAGGTCACATATCCATAAAATCTAGACTACGAAAAATAAAAAGAAAAACTTTTCTTTTCCAGAAAAATTTTTAAGGGAGTTTCTTTTCTTTTCCCATTTTCACTCTTCTACTCATAGAAATACAAAATCACTTCACTTACCACATTCACGAGAAGAATTAGTAGTAGTTGAGCAGAGACAGAGAAGCCCCTCAGTATCAGTATCAAACCCACACGTCCCACCAGATTTTCTGCAACTTTCACATCCAGTATCTGGCAAACTAAACGAAAGCTTAATCCCATAAACCCAATCCAAAGGCCCAACACCCTTCAAATTATCCACATTAAACAACGAAGTATAATGTGAACAATCCAATATGTTCATACTCATAAACTTCACAGTATTGTAGCTAGTAAAACAACAAGGTGGCGAACTATTGGTTAACA
The DNA here is from genome assembly GCA_003254925.1 of Chamaecrista fasciculata. Lineage (NCBI taxonomy): Eukaryota > Viridiplantae > Streptophyta > Magnoliopsida > Fabales > Fabaceae > Chamaecrista > Chamaecrista fasciculata. The sequence continues at coordinate 223,192 of QANZ01026932.1, read as the reverse complement.
AATGAAAGACCCTAAAGGCATTACATGACCCATAAAGCTCATCACATGAATGACCAGAAAAATTGAAGCAGAGATACTTGTAATGGTTAAGAACAGGGGAGTCAATAGAGCAATTAAGGAGTGCAAAAACTGTGTCTTGTGATGGTGGGATTATGGCTGATTGAACATCAGTCATAACAAAGTCATGATGAGGCTGAAGAATAGAACACGTGGACATTTGAGGGTCGTAGATTACCATTGATTTTTTGTCATAGTCTATGGATTGAACCTTGTAAGAACCTGAAGGTGTTTGGAAGAACAAGTCGTTTGAGCAATTTAGCATGTGTCTGAATTGGGGTGACCCACATCCATCGTCTAGGCCAAAAGGGTAGTTTATGGGAATGTTATTACAGAAGTTTCTGCAAGGAGAGAGAGTAACAATGAGAGATGGGTGTAGTTGAAGAGTGATTAGTATAATAACGAGTTTGAAGATGGAGGAGGGTGGCTGCTTCATCTTTATGTTTTTCTCTCAAAGGGTAAAGCAGAAGAAAACAAGAAAATAATAGTGGGAGAGTATAGAAGAAGATGGATGAAAGACTTTGGGTTACAAGTTTTACATAACAAAAAAAGGGTACAGAAATTGTCCGTAATTTACTCATATAGAGGTTTGAAGTTTGAATAGCTTTTGGAACGTTGTAGTTGGACACAGGCTGGTGCTTGCTGGGATCCACACGTTGAAAAATGAAGAAAAGCAAAGACTGAATAACGAGTTCCATTTGTGAACACGCGCATCATTGGGATGCGTTGCCTCTAATAATATTAATAGTACTACGAGTAAAATACCAAATTGGTCCCTGGATTATTGGCTCGCTGACAGATTGGTCCCTGAATTTAGGAAATTGATAAATAGGTCCCCGAATTTTTCTAACGAGTCAAATAGGTCGTCGAATTTTTCTAAGGTTAGTCAAATAGGTCCCCGAATAACATGCACAGAAGGATCTATTTGACAAATGTTATAAAAATTCGGGGACCTATTTGACTCGTTAGAAAAATTCGAGGACCTATTTGTCAATTTCCTAAATTCGGGGGCCAATCTGTCACCGAGTAAATAATCCAGGGACCAATTTAGTAGTTTACTCATAGTACTACTATACATACATACCTCTCTGTTTTATGATATCTCATAAATTTCAAAAATTTTTTAACCATGGTTTTTCTTATAGACTTAAACAGTTAAAACTTTCTTCATAATATTTTAGGTTCCGTGCAGCTTGTCACCAAACACTTGTTAGAATAAATTTCAAATTTATCATATAGACTTTTTTAGAGGTGTTTCTAACTAACGAAGGACAAAGCTTAGATTTATCATAAAAGATATTAACTTTGGAATTGGTGTCGGAGATTATGGATCAAAAGCCGCGAAAAAGGTAAAATTAAAATTTTATAATCTCCTCCATAGGATGTTTATACTAGTGAGATAAGATGTTTACCTAACTCAAACGGATGCTTGGATGAATGCAATTCCAAGAAGTCCACAAACTCGTGTCCTTCCTCTGCCGGTGATCCACACGAACAGTTTGGCAGATACTCGAGTGCTGGCCTCCAATCTCTTCTCCAAGAGATTATGGGAACCAATGTACAAATCTTGAAATTTCAAGAATACTTCTTGAAAATCTAAGAACCAAGGTGGCGCACTAGTATGAAATTTTTCCTCAAAAATTCCTCGCCAAAACTCAAGAGATGAGCACACTACCAAGAACGACTTTCTTGGCCACACTTACTCTAGGTTTTGCGCCTCTACTTACTCTCACACACAATTCGCCTTTTAAACCCTAAGTTTAGGGCTAGTTCGAAACTCACCCTTTGTTTTCTCCACTTGGGATATGCGACTTCTTTGTGCGTTTTAAAGAGTCCCCATCCCTCAAATTAGGGAATCACCAAATCTTGATTACAAGATTACATTAATATTATAATTCAAGATTAAGAGGCAATCTCAATTTAAATTTCAAGATCATATCTTGAAACCTAAATCTAAAATGCACACTTCCCATTGGTTGGAATGAGTCAAGAGGATTTGAATTCTTAATTAAAATATTACATTAATATCTTAACCTAAAATTCAAAAAACATTCTTGAAATTCAAAATGCGCAAGATCAAATCTTGCATTTGAATCTCCAAGAATTCGCCCCCTCTTATTTGTTTTATAGGAATTTAATAAATAAGATAACAATCCTAACTCCTAGGAAGTTATAACCAACTTATTAATTCCTTAACAAATTGAATTAAAATATTACCCTAATATCTTAATTCAAATTTAAATCTTGAATTCAAATTAACAAAATCATATTTCATTAATTAAATTCAAGAGTGAGGCGCCACCCCATCTTACTCTTCAATATTAGAGAATTTAATAAATCAATAACTCCCTAACTCTTAGGAGACTTAGTCAATTCATTATCCCTAATATTCTAAATGAGAATTCAATTGTAAATAGATTAATCAAATTAACTATTTAACAATTAATATATTTAAACTTGTCTAACAAATTTAAATATTATAAATGTAGATTTTATTTAAGACAAGACTTCATGTCCTAAGACATTCAACTATGTCTTAAATTGTGTCACTAAAGTGACTCACGAATTAACCCTAATTCGTGTCCCATTACAGTATATTGATCCTGCTCATGTGTGACCCAGCAGGCCTCATGTGAAATTGGCAGCAAGCCATCTCTATGACTCACAAGTCGAGAGCGGACTCTAGCAAGCCATCACGACTACCCAAAACACGTGAGTTATCATTTTAACATCAACGACTTAACCTTAGTACCACCTTGTCATAATCCCTAATGTCGCACGATATTTTGGTCATGGATAAGGCATGGGAAAGTCATCCTTGTAATCCAAACCATAACTTTCTCGATTCCTTGAGTTAGTCCCATTACCCTATGTGGCCACACATTCCTTGGACAAACTCATCGAGGGCCTAGTCAAATATCTCTCAACTTAATGAGGGACAAAATTTCTTATTGGTCAACCACATTCCTTAGCACGGCAAACAACTAAACCCGTACCTAGCCTGTATGGCTACCTTGTTACGGGCAACGTTGGACTAGGCCAAAGTTCAGCATCTACAACGCCGGAATAATGAAGACCTCAGATCTAAGGGCATCGTGACAAGTGTACAGGAGAGACTAGCTCATGACTAATGCAGGACTCTCCGGGTCGGTCCAGCAACTTATAACCCATTACATAATTGCACAATGACTCTTGAGAAGCATCACATGCGTGTATCTCTATACACCAAAGTCATGTTGGTCTTAGTTCATTCACGTTCCCACGTGAATAATCGACCAGGGACAGTTTAAAATAATTATCACATAACTAATTAAGAATTGTTATCATAATAAACATGCTAATAATATGATAACGATATAATTTATCATTCATAAATCAGTCAAACAATATGTTTATACATATAAAATGATTGACCATAAGGCACAATCTCCATCAATTGGTACTGATAAGCAATTTGATATTAAGTTTTAATTTTGAAATCTTCTGAATGCTCTCACATGCAGGTACTTCTGTTTGTGACGCATATCAAGTTGGAATGAGTTAAAAGACAAAAACTCCAAAAGAATGAATATAATGGAGGAAAACAATAAAAAATTATAGCCACAGAAGAACATAGAGAACATAAAAACTCTTCATGTGAGTGTTGACGCCAAATCCGATGATCAAGTCAAGATAATTAGAATGTATATATCATGAGAGATATAACCTGAAAAGACCTCATATAAGAGCTTAAAAAATGATAATTTGTTGGGTTAATATATTACCACACAGTTAGTGGATTTATAGCGAATTTGACCAACTCCATCTGCATAAGAGATATTTATCGACATTATGCTTTGGCCGTCGTAGTAGCATTAAAACTAGATTTATCCAACAAATTTTGGGTATAGACTAATAGAAACTGAAGCACATTTCTATGACATTCATTCATTCAAACTGCAGACAGGTAGGTACAAACATCAAAAAGAGACATTATGTGCATACATAATGTATACATACATAGAAACTATAAGGAGAAACATGTGACCATGTTCTTCCACTTCAAAAGAGACAGGAATCAGAAAGATATATATATATATATATATATATATATATATATGGGCATATGCTTCAGTTGAGGAAGGAAGCAAGCATATCAAACGTTGGTGAAACGCAAATAGTCCTTCTTGGAGGGGAGATCCGTAGTCTTGTAACCTTGTGGGAACATGTCCTTGGCTTGCTCGTTAGTGACATTAGGCGAAATTACCACCGGCTCTCCCGGTTTCCAGTTGCATGGGGTCGCAATCTTGAACTTGGATGCCTTCTGCAGAGACTCTAACACCCTCATTACTTCATCCATGTTCCTCCCAGTAGTTGCAGGGTACAGAAAACTCAGCTTTATCTGATGCAAAGTACAACTATGCATATGTAAGTGTATTCCCAAAATTAAATTAAATTAAAAACCAAATACTAAGTATTTATAGAAAGTATAATAAGGGCTTTTTTTTAAAAAAAGGAAATTATAGGGACTAAATTGAAATTATGTATAAAACATAGGGACCAAATGATTAGTTTTCGCTAAAGTTATATAGAGATATATACCTTCTTGTCTGGACCCACAATATGAAGAGCACGAGAAGGAACCTGGTTGCCACTAGAGTTTTTCTCATCTGGGTCCACCATGTTAAGCTGCTTGATTACCTCTCGCTTTGGATCTGCAATGATTGGATAGTTCACCTTGGCACCTCCCTGCATAACACAAATTGTTTAAAGGGACAAACTTGAATTAAATCCTCCCCAGAAGCTATATATATATATATGATTTCTGAAAATTTAAAAAGTGAAAACTGAAAACTCACAGCGTAGGATTCAACGTCTTTGATCCACTCAGAGTGGGATGACAGGTCATCACAGGACAGACCCAAGAGCTTCACTCCTCGTTGGGCAAACTCCTGAGAATATTGAGCCATCTTTCCAAGCTCCGTGGTACAAACAGGGGTGAAATCACCTAATAATAATAATAATTAGAGCAATTGTATAAATAACATAAATTTATGGGACCCATGTGAAAAAACTGAATTATTGTTGCACCTGGGTGAGAGAAGAGGATGGTCCAGTTATCAGCACAAAAGTGATGCAGCTTGATTTTGCCATGGGTGGTTTCAACTTCAAGGTCAGGAATTGTGTCTCCGATGGTAAGGCCTGGCATTTTTGAAGTCACCTAATAATAATATATCACAATTCACACTTTGCAAGAACAAGAATATATATATACGATGATTTTGGATTTGTTTAGTTTGGTTTCTTCTGATATTTCAACTCTGTAAGACACTGATCAACCTGGTTTAGTGCCACTGAGATTATAAAGAGACTACACTTGCTTGCATGAACAGAACGTGGCATGCTCCCATGGCTTGGACACTTGTTTGCATGGTCTTGAAACACCTCTCATTCACTTTGACTTGTTTTTTTTATTATTATTATTTAAAAAATTTCCTCGTCACTATTCTTGTTCTTCTTGTTATATTTTAGGTCAAATTCACTTTTAGTCTCATACGTTTTGTTAAAGTCTCAATTTGGTTCCATAATTTTTTTTTTGGTGCACTTTTGGTCCCATATCTTGGTAAAAAGTTTCACCGTCAGTCCCACCTAATCCAAGCATATGAGACCAATTCTGCACCTGACCCAAAAATATAAGACCAATTCTGCAACCTAACCAAAAGAGATGAGATCAATTCTGTAATATGACCCAAAGATATGAGACCAAATCTGTAACTTAATTAAAAGATATGAAATTAAAAGTGTAAAAAAAAAAGTTATAGGACCAAATTGAGACCTTAACAAAAGTTATGGGACCAAAAGTGCTCTTCGGCCTATATTTTGTTATTATCTTTTCATCTGTTTTGATAAAGAGAACGGCGGTTAATTCAACATAATTTCATGATTGTGATCCTAAAAAGCTTCCGTTCGAACAGAATATGAGGATTAATTTCCAATTTTCATGTGGTATATATAGGTGAAAAAATGTATGTATGACCACCCTCGTTTCCTTTTTATCTCAGTAAATGAGGATTAATGAGCTAGCTCCTACAATTGCTGCTTAGCTAATGCGTCCTCTTCCATGTCCGTTCTCCGCGGATTCCTGCTATACATCAAAGGCATAAAGACTGAAGGAGTAAAGACATGAAAGTGTTTTGTTTTGTCCGCACCCGTATTTTGTTGTGTGTATTTACTCTGGGTATATATGAGAGGCTGAGAGCTCAATCCAATCTCATCTTAGATGTTGAGATGAGATGATCTTATAATAGGATGAGATGAGATGATGTATTGATGTTCGGATAATTTGAGAGAAAATGATGTTAAATAGGGTGTGAAATTATTTAAAAAAGTATGAAATGATGGTTAGGTGAAATAGGTTTATGGATTTTTTTTAATTTGTACAGGGGTGTAAATGGTAAGAAATAATGAAATGAAATGGAGATAATGAGATGAGATGATAGGTATTTGGTTGTGGTTTGAGTGGAATAATATTGAGATGAGATGATATTGGAAAGCGTGAGGATGAGATATTTTTAGATGAAGGGTTTAGGGTTCATCTCATTGAATGAGATGATGGACCAAAATGAAAATAATATTATATTTATTTTAAGATTACAATTTGGTGCATAAATTTGAATCGGTCCAATTAATCGATCCGTAACATGTGTAAATGATAACTCGGGGCCCGTAGAAAATCCCAACCATCAATAATCGGGTCTATTTATGAAATTCAACGACCAAAAAATAATAAACAATAGTTTGGGGACTATAATGCAAATAACATGAAAATTATTGTAAACATACAATTTGCTCCACAACTTTGTATCGATCCAATGAATCGGTCCATAATTAATCTCGTAGTTTGATAAACAAAATAAGACCAGAAATAGTTTTATTACTGAAACGAAACTAATCTCATAGTTTAAGGATCAGACTAGCAACAATGCCAACAAATGGGAAGATAAAAAATTATTTTAACTCCTTTTAATTTTTACACAAAACTTCATAAAATATATTGAAAAAA